>VURO01050477.1:0-10352 GCA_015108175.1 Pelvicachromis taeniatus | reverse complement strand
CACCCACACACACACACACACACACACACACACACACACACACACACACACACACACACACACACACACACACACACACACACACAGTGTGACAGTATTTGTCAAGCTTTGACAGAAAATGTGATAAGATGTCAGTCGATCTGTCTGCACAACCCCCATCCTGTCACACACTCAGGATCAGAGGGGTCTCAGTGTTTATACTTTCAGATCAGGAGCGTGACAGGAGAGGTTTCCCCTGAGACGTGGAGATTGAAAGAAGAAGAAAAGTGAAAGATAGGAAACGAAGAGCTAAAGGATGGACAGAATGTGGGTGTGTTGCCCCCTGTTGGCAGATACAAAAATGTGAGGTCATTAAATTTGTCTTAGAAATGATGAATTAAGTCTTTTTGGCAAAGATTCACATTTTTTTTAATAACTGTCAAGCTACCATTATTGAAAGGAAACTCTTTCTGCAGATGTTGGATTGTTAAAAGCTTTTTAAAAACTTTTTACTCAGATGGTTTAGACCATGGAGGCGAATATCAATTTCACTAAGGGCCATACCAGGAAACGAGAATCACGTCACGCTCCGGGCATGTACAGTTTATTGATATTTCAAATTTATTATGAAATGCATGCACCACATCGGCTTCTATCATCCAGTTTGCTCAAGATGAAGCCCTAAACTACTCCACAAAGAGTACAAACCTAATTCCGCTGTGTAAAATGTACATAAAAACAGTGTGATGATTTGCAGATCTCGTAAACTCATGCTTTATTCACAGACAAAAATAGAAACTTGGTTTTCAACATGAGGTAGGTACAAAAAAGATGCCAGGTGATTCTTTGTGCCTGGCAAAGGTTGCTCGGACCAAAAAGTTGTAATTTAATAAAAATAATGGTAAGAGAGGCTGTTGTGTCTGGAAAGGCACAAGCAATGTTGAAAGGCATATACAGATTTTAGATCAGCATGTGGTCCAATCCAGACAATGTCGTCTTTAGTGAACTACTTGCATATTTCAGTAGACAGTGCTAAACTGCATACTAGAAGTATTACAACAGTGTAACCTTGTAGTAGAGATATCCAAGTGTTCGTCATGTGGATTACCTTTACTTAAACATCTTCGTCTCCTGGCACGTGGCAAACTTTGCAGTTTCTCGGAGGATCTCTGTCTAAATGACCTTGACTCTGTTTTGATAAAACTCTACAGCTTCATCACCTTTAGCAGTTGCGTGTCTCTTTTCTGCTCAGCAACTTTATGCCTTTGCTCCGTGTCCATCTCTCCATATCTCTGCTGATGTGTAGATTCAACATGCTCAAATGATGTTCTTAAAAACAAGATCATCTTTTGACAATCAGATATAAGAGCCCCCCCCTTCCAATCACTGAAGAAACTCCCAGGTTTCTACTTGTTCTTCTTGGAGTTGTCTGCGTTGAGCGTCAACCTTCCTCTTTTGTGTCACTTTGTGTTAGTGAGGTCTTTAGCTTGAAGCGACAGTGCACTCGTGCCTGTGTGGTGCGTGCATGGATTCTGGTTCACTGTGCAGACCACAGCTATAAATACGTGAGCTTAAGTTTATTAGGAATTTAACGTGACTTCTGACCTTGACACATGACTTAGACAGCAGCACCTTACTACAAATTTATGTTTTTTTAAATATTTATATTCATCCTTGTTAGACTTTCTCATGTTTTTACATTGTAAAAAAGTTTACAAGCAAACCTGCTTATTTATTGATTTCAACCTTGTTTTCAGATTGCATTCCAGATATTAAGCATTTATGTGTTACTTCATTCCTTTGATCATTTCTTGGTGCTTTATCATGTATCACTTCTTTTCTTTGCATACATTTTTTTATATCAAATTTTTCTCCAAATTGTGTTCATTCTCTAATTAATATTTTAAGGTATTTCTGTTGAAAATTCTAGTAGTATTGGATTCTAGGACAAGAACTGAACAGTGATTTGCCCTCTTCAAGTCTCCTACTATCCTTTGAGATTACAGTCTGTGAAATATATGTGTGCAGGAAGAGTTGTTTCATTGACCTTTATGAAGGTATGGAATTGGGTGAAAACAGCATTTCACTTCGAGAGTTGCAACTAGAATATTACAAATCTGATCAGTGCTGTGAAAATGCACATACTGAATTTATCAAGATGACAGATAAACATTGACGAAACGTTGACTTCCCATCAAATTTGTATTAAAATATTTCTATTTAATGATTCATGTTGTCTAATATCACAGATGTTCTGTTCATAACTGTTACAGACAGAACCTCAAACCTTTGGCAAGAGGTGGGTGGTCATTTTAGTGGATCGACGAGTTCAAGCTTTACAGTCACAGGAGGCAGAGCGTAGTGGGAGATTCTCTTCCTACTCTCAACTTTTGTCATGAGCTGTGGCTAGTAACTGAAATGTGTGGGGACTCACACTTAGAGATAGGTCAACGCATTCACTGATTAAGATTTCATTCGTTATTGTGCTACTGCTTCTTCACATTCAAAGCAGCCGGTTCAGAAGATTCTGACATCAGACTTGCATGGCTGTGCAACCAGGAGGAGACCCTGGGCACCATCAGAAGATTAGGTCATCCAGCCCAAAGAAGTGGCATAAAATGGGGAGATGTAGAAGGTTAATAAAAAATTATGGCTCATCACAGAACTATTTCTCGTTTTTATTTAACCATGGTTCAACTTGTGAGGTTTAAAATGAGACTGTTTTAACAGAATAAAAATAGTAGAAGTTGGTGTCCACACACAGCGGAAAGAGCTGCTGAAAGGAGATGAAACTGGAGCAGGCTATAAAACGGGGAAGCTTCTTACTAAAATACAGAGTCATAGTTCTTTCACAGATTGTATAGGAATGCTTCACTGTCAAAGCATTTAAATGTTAAAAAAAGGATAAAAACCCCAGAGCCTTCAGGCTGATCTGAGCTTTCACCTCGGTCTCGACACCGACACAAAGAGAAGAAAACCCCTTCAGTACAGGCACCTACAGTGATCTCACACACAAAGACAAATGATATGATTTCCTGACTGTTTCTCAGCAGTCGGTCCAATATGAAAACATAGTGACATCCAACACAGCTGTTAGCAAGCTGCACAAATCTGCAGAGTTTCTTTCTGCAGCTAAGATTTCTGCTGAGCTTAGACCTCACATCATTAAACATACAGCAACAGCAACCCAAACATCAGCAGGGAGACAAACACACACTCATTTACCCAGCAAGCAACACTTTTCACATGCTTTTCATGTTAGACTCTGAACTGAAGCATTTCAGTCTATTAACTCCGTGTGCAGGTGTATATTGTATGTATGTTGTATTTTTTCTTTGCATAGTGTCATGTATACCAAGCCAAATTTAAATAATTGAACTTCCTGCTATAACTGTACAAATCCTTCCCTGGAGTGCAACAGAGGGACCTGCAGGATAATCTTTAATGAATACGACTGAATGGAGCTAAATGGCTAAAATAGTCCTTCACATCTGTTTCTAGAGAAAATCAGCATTTTACATTTTACTAGGTTGATTATTAGTCCAGGCTAAAATAAAACAACTCTTATAGAGTCTATTTTTTCTTACTTGAAAGCCAATATTGCCCATAAAAAACTAGCATTCTGCTAAGCAGATTGGTCTGTTAAGGATTTAACTACATGTTAGAAGTTTAGTTTAACCCCAGCAGAAACTCCTGTGTGTGTAAAAGAAATAGCTTGCTTTGGTGTTTGAAGGGGATGTTATCAAATGTCTATCAAAAAACGTCATTAAAATTGACAAAAGGTTTCATGAAACATACACTTTTGGGCTATGGCTAAGGTGGAGCCCATTTATTTAGGACTATCCCCCTTATGGCAGCATTTGGAAGTCGTTTTGTATTACAACTTATTTGTCCCTGAGAAAATATACTTAGACAAACATATATAAAAGGCAGAAAATGATAAAAATCAGCTTTTTAAGAATGAAGTCCCTTCAAAATCAAAGTCTCGACATAAGTACACCTTTACAGGAATTTACATACACAAATATTTGGCAATGCTAAATACCTGCTAACAGCAGTCCATGAGTATATAGATGGGGTACAACCTATCCCCAAGATTTTCACATTTTAAGATAGAATGGGTTAACGCAAAAGCACCATAATTTTAAAGTATGATGTAAACTCCCCTAACATATAACAAGGACTCTCTGTAAGAATCATAAATATACACATTATATCTAACCAGCTAGGTTGAACCTGCTTTTGTGTGGAACAAAATAAAAATGAGACATTTTGCAGATTGAAAGAAATGTTGACGTATGGCTTCATCTAGCTTGCAGTTACATTTGTTCCAGAACATATTTGTCAAAGTAAATTCACGGGATAGAAATGTTTGCAGCAGGAAATTAGAGGATTTAATGTCAACCCAAAGCATGTCATCTGACATTATCTACGCTGCAGGAACCTTGGATGGCATGATGATTGACAGCCTCTTTTAATATGCTGAGTGTGAAGTGCTTCATGGACTTTTATTTTTAGTGTGTAAACACTCACCGCACTGTGAACGTCACTCCACTTCCAGGGTTGGATGGACCGTGACGACAGTTGTCCTCGTAAACTGTCTTTTTACCACCAGAGAATGATGAATTTACATAAATCATCTATGCAAGAAGGCCAGGCAACAAGCACTCATTTACATTTAATTTTGTGTGTGTGCATGTGTGTGTGTTTGAGAGAGAGTCAATGAGTGTGTAGAAATAAGGTCAAATCTCAACATTTTACTTCATTCTCATTAAATCCAAACAGGTCAATGCGTGCAAACAGTGTGCAGCATGAAATCGATATGCAAACAAACATTTAGGGTATACACGCATGTAAATTCATGCATACATACAACTGCACACACATACACAACACCAGTTAGAAGGGGACTCAGAAATGTGATCAATAATATTGATCCACCCTGGCCTTGTGACGCTGAAGGCTGATGCAGTGAGGTAATCAGGGTGATAGCTGCACACTGAACGGGAAGAAAAGCGGAGAGAAGGAGAATGATGGAAGGGATAAAAAATATTAGGCGATGAAGCAAAGAATAAAGGAGAGGAAGGAAGAAAGGAAGGCTGGAAAGGACTTGATAAGGAGAAGAGGCAGAAATGATATGAGCAATGGGGGGAAAGTATAACGAGCTGGAAAACATATGACATGTTAGGCAAAATGTATGAGGATCTCTGCAGAAACTTGTTCTAGAAGCTTGACACTTACAAAGATATCACACCAAAATGCCATATGTTGGCAAGTGATCATTATCATCCTCCGCCTGAGAACCCCAGGGCCTCTTCTTCCTCTTAATGTTCTCATTCTTCTTCATTCTCATTTTATACTTTGTAGTCAGTCATTTGAGCTGTAGCCCTTTAGTTACCAGGTGTTCCACCCCATGTCCTAAACATTTGTTCTCAAGGCTTTTTAATTGTAACTCTCAATTTTGTAGCGAGCATCAGCACTTTTAGTTCTTGCTCTATTCGTTGTAGTAAATCTTGTTCAAGGATTTCAAGTTGTGCCTGCTCTCTGTTGCTTTCTCCTTACTCGCTACTAGTGTTCGTTTCATTATAGTAGTTTTTCTTCTTTGATTTGGTTGTAGAGAAAAATATGAAACATCTAGAGAAAGGAGTATGGATTTTGTTTGTTTATATAACTCACACATAGCTGGAAATGGAAAAGCTTATGTGTTTTATGTGTGTCACCTTAGCCATAACTCCACAAGAGTGCCCTGGTTCATAGGCTTTAATACAACAGTCATGGGCCGTTGGCACTGGAACTCTAGGCAGAGACGGTCCTCCCCCAGAGAACAGACGGGTGGGTCCTTTGTGCAAGCTGTCATAACAATCTATAGTTACATTTTTAGGTTAAGTGAGCTATTGCAGCTATGTGAATGGTTGAAGATAAAACGTGCACTTGTTTCCCACTAGAACTGGAACAGAGCAAGTTGTATTTTAAGACAAAGAATGAAATGTTCCTAATGCTAGCCAAGTAGCAGGACTACCCATACATAATAAAAGTGCAAGTGAAAACATCAGTAAACAGTGAAATACTTCAATCCTCTCTAACTTTACATCCTAATGCAGACCTAACATTGCATTATGTGACCTTGACCTTTAAATATAGTGTCTCTATCTTTCTTAGTCTAGACTTTTTATTCATTCTTGCCTGAAGCCTTGTCTTCCCCCTAGACTACTCACTACTCTTAGTTGCCTTGGTTGTTCATAACGTCATAGCCCTAGCTGTTGTTGTATGTTCTCTTTATTACTGTTTAGGTTGGTTCCTCCAGCACTTTACTATGTCTAGAAGAAGACATGTTGCTTTTTATGTCTCATGGTCATGTTTTTTCTTACTTTAAGCCATTGAGCGTTCTGCCTTGAAATGTTCAAGGTCCTAACATAATTTCAGCTGTAGGCTGCACCATTGTTCTACCACTATGCTTTAGAGTTATACATTAAGAGTTTTAAGTTTAGCTTGGTTCTGCTTTCGGCCTTGCTATTGTTCTACTTCTTTAGTAGTTTAAATTATATGCCTTATTTTAGCCTGACTGAAGTTCTATTTTTAATCTTAGGACCTATCTGTTCTAGCACCAGGTCTTTTGTATTTTAAATCTTGGCCCTGTCGTCCTATAAGCTGTTGTTCTATTTGTGTTTTCATTCTTCTGTCTTTTTCTTTTGGATTGTTATCTAAAGGTTGCACCTGTTCTTGCTTTAGTTGCTGTACTTCTACCCATCAAGTGATTCTAGTTTGTTTTTTTTTCCATTCACTGGCAGTTATTATTGTATTTTTCGGTCGCTCTTGAACGTGTAGCATTGCTGCTGGTTCTAAACCCTCTGGCTGTTGATTTGCTCCTGCTTTAAGTCTTGTTCATGTTTTACACTTACAGTAAGTGTTGCCCTTAGTTATTCTACATGTTCTAGCTCCAATTATTGTACTATCATTCTCTTTCTAGTTGTGCCAATTTCTGTTGGTTGTGAATATCAGCATGTTTATTGTTCCTGATATAAAGCCAGATCTACTTCTTCTTGTAACTCAAGGCTGAGTCATACTCACACACTAAGCATTAAGCAAATTAAACAAATTATATTGATTTTACTGTCCCCTGTTTTAGAAATAAACATTGAGTAAAATTTAGCAATATTTATTTAATATGAGAGCAACAGGCCTTGTAGTTGTAGCTCAAGGTCTTCTAGTAAATTCTCCTACTAGGCCTTGTGATCATGTAGCACTGACCTTTTCCACTACTGTAGAGTTTTGTGGCAGCATTCATTTGGAGACAGATTGCTGGACCGTCTGACTGAGCCACACACTGCTGACCTTCCACCTCTGGAAATGGTTTCCAGCTGAGAGACATTTTCTCAGCATGGAACCAATTTCAGTTTCTTCCTGTTCAGTTTGCACAGGGACAGATCTGTTACAGAAACTGTGGGAGATGTGTTTTAAAAACCCACATCAGCAGTTCGAACTGATGAAATCAGAATCATTTACCAAAACTTGGAATTTGTGTTTAAGATTTCCTAAAGAAAAGCAGATATTTGCCATTTTATTTATATCATCAAGAACATTTTAGATAAACGTGATTATTACTTGACATTTAACATGCATAGAAACAATATTTATTTGAACAAACACCAGGAAAAAGACAAATTGGGGGAAACGAGAGAAGATTAAAATGTAAACTTAAGTCTGAGGAAAAAGAAAAATGAATTAATGGCTTTCGAATGAAAACCCCAAACACGCTCACACTGCCCTCCCTCTCTGATATTTCTTTTCATCCTGATCTTTCTTTTCATCCCGCAGCTTTCGGCTCCTATGTTTTATTTCCCGACTGTCTGCGTTTTCAGGATGTGAATGTGTGATCAAAGACCACTAAAACTGCTCCGACACCGTTTTCGCTTCACACTACAGATTTTATCCCTGATGCTATCCTGCTGTGAGCACACCAGATTTGTCTCTGAATACTCTTCCTCTCTCTGTGATCGCATGACACCTCGACTTATTGATCAGCTTGTATTGATTATGACTGATTAGTAGCCTTTTTTTAAGGGTTATTTTCCAACAGAACAGGATTTGGTGTATTCATCCCATCAAATTACTTTCTGGATTTGGCCTATTACAAAGGATTTAAAACTGCTCGTTTGGCTCAGGTTTTACATTTTACTTTTATATTACCAAAGTTGACAAGATTCACTGGCAGCTAAGCACTAGCACCTCCTGTAGTTTGTCTTCACCACTTCCCTCAGTACATTTTAAAGCTTGAAACCTCTCTCTGATCTTCTTCAGAAATCCAAGCTATCCGCCTGTCAATTAGACCCTCTTCGTACTAACTTAAACGCTTGCTACCCTCTCTGTCCACCATAATAACTACTATTATTCTTTCCTTCCTTATCTCTGGTATTGTTCCCTCATTTCTTAAGTCAGTTGCAATAACTTCTGTACATAAGTAACCTCTTGCAGATACCAGCAATTTCAATAATTTTCCTCCAACCTTCCCTTTCTATCTAAAATCCTTGAGGAAATAGTTCCTTCTCAGTTTCATGCTCACTTGTCTGACAATAACATGAATAAACAATTGAAGCTTGGTTTATTTGCCGTTCATAGTACAGAAACAGCCTTGGAAAAAAATCAGTAATGACCTCCTCATGACAATTGAAAGTGGACTATTAACCATTCTCATCCTCTTAGATCTGAGCACAGCCTTTGACACTATATATCATAACATTCTTAATATTAGTTTCCATTGCTATGCTGATGACACCCAACTCTGTGTCCACCAAAGCTATCACCACTCTCACACCCATCACCCTCTGTGTTTGTCTCCAGGAAATCAAGTCCCGAATTTCTCGTAACACTCTCAGATTGAAGAGAAATAAAATCAATGTTCTCCTCATTGGCACCAAATCCACATTGTCTAAATATAGCAGCTTTTTGCTCTTCTCGGGTCTCAAGTGTCTGGGTGTCATCCCTGACATCATGCTTTCTTCTTAAAATGCACATCAATAACATCCCTAGGTCATCATGCTTTCATCTTTGTAACGTTAATCACCTTTGTCCATGTTTCACACACAATATTACTGCCATCCTTTCCACACCTTGCTGCATCGATTACTGTAACTCTTTTCTTTAGAGTCCATAAATAAACTTTAACTGGTCCACATTTCAGTTGCTAGCATGATCACCAGAAATTCTGGATCTGTAATCTTGCTCTGCAGTACACTTCTGAACTTCTGAACGTCAACACACCCATTTGCATTTTCAGGTCTTCTCTCCATCTCCCTTCCCCCCATTTTACTATTATTATGACTACCATTCAGCTAGGAACATTTTAACATGTGAATCTATAGGGATTGACTCACTTTTGGAGCTGCCTCAAGTGAACATTAGAGGAACTGCAATTTCTTTGGTTTTCCTGGTTAGCTTTAACTGTACAGTATAATTACAGTAGGAGACACATTAATTGTGCAGCTGCTTACCAGTAACAATGAAAAAGGTACTGGTATAAAGAGGGGACTTGTGAGTTTTGCTAATAGGTGGCATAATAACAACAGTGGCTGTAGTGACTCCTGTCATCCTCCCAAAAGTATGGGATGCATTTGACTATCTTATATACCTGTGTTGTGCATCTGGAGGGCAACACAGTAAGCAGTTGTGAAGGGTGTAAGTTTGTTATGTATTCAACAATGTATTTCAAAATTTACCTCACGTTTTAATGTCCATTTATGTCCATTAAAATCAAACTTTAGATCAAACTGTGAGTCTGTCCAGATGACTTTAACCTTATATAACCTCACCTTCCACCTTCATTTTAGATCTAATCAATATTTTTGACCTTTTACCTCCAATCGAAACACAGCTCAGGAAAAACCATGAATTTTAATTTAATCTCCCACTAAAAGTGATGACCCCATCTAGATAAAACTCCTATAGTGAATTCATAAACTCATTAATAGTTAATCTGATGGTGATTAATCTGATTGTTAAAATGACAGTTAATTAAGTACAAACAGGTCAGTGGGAGTGGAGACAAAGTGGACCTGAGGTGTCACTGTTCTGTGTGTCGGTGGGTGACATGTATGACATTTATTCTCTTTGTACTGGGACGAAAAGCTATTTTAAAATTGTCATTTATGAATTTGTGTTTCTCTGTGTGTTTGTGTGTGTTATGACAGCTACTCCCTTCTTGCCACTTTGACACTAAGCTACCTTGTTATTGTCATTGCATTTTGCGTGTGTGTGTGTGTCTGTGTGTGTGTGTGTGTGTGTGTGTGTGTGTGTGTGTGTGTGTGTGTGTGTGTGTGTGTGTGTGTGTGTGTGTGTGTGTGTGTGTGTGTGTGTGTGTGTGTGTGTGTGATGAGGGT
>VURO01050476.1:10706-22299 GCA_015108175.1 Pelvicachromis taeniatus | reverse complement strand
CCCTTTAATTCATCCAGACACCCCCCACGTAGACACACACTCAGAGATAAACACCCAACCTCCGTAAATGCAAAACTCATTTAAGCTGCTTAGCAGTAACATATATCATTAGATTCATCGATGCATCGATTCGGAAAATAATCGTTTTGCCCAGCCCTAATCTGAAGGCCACATGAAGTTTGCAGGTCTGTAGCAACTGACTCTACAGAAAATTGGTGACCTCTATACACTATGCGCCTTAGCATCTGCTGACCCTGCTCTGTGATTTTACATAGTCTACCACTTTGTCAATGTTTTAATACAACTACCAGTTGACTGTGGAATATTTGTTACCAAGGAAATTTCACAACTGGCCTTCTGACCGACATGCTAACATGGTAGCATGTTGGAATTCACAGAGTTTCTGAGAGTGACCCATTTTTTCAAAACAGTTTCTTGAGGCTGTGTGCGTCGCCTAGGTGCTTGATTTTATACACCTGTAGCCATGGAAGTGTCTGGAACATGTGAATTCATGAATTTGGATGGTGAGTGAATTCCTTTGTAATATAGTGTCCATTCCATCCGTTCTCACAACAAAACTGCATTAACAGTTGTTTTTAAGATTTCTCAAATCCTTTACATTTTTTACAGAAATTAATTAATTAAAGACATCAGATTAGTTTGTCTGTTTGTGCGGATAGGTTAATTGGAAAATCTAAATTGCCCATAGGTGTGAATGCAGGAGTGAGTGTGAATGGCTGTCTGTCTATGTGTGTTAGCCCTGCGACAGACTGGCGACCTGTCCAGGGTGTACCCCGCCTCTCGCCCAAAGACAGCTGGGATAGGCTCCAGCGCCCCCCGCAACTCTGAAAAGGATAAGCGGCTGAGAATGGATGGATGGATGGAGTCCAGAAGCACACAAATCAATGATAATCAATCATAAGGTTCTTGAATGCAGTAAATATTACTCACTGGGGCTCCTGGAGGTCCTGCAGGCCCAATGTCTCCTCTAGGACCAATTGGACCCTAAATAAACCACAAAATGATCAGTATTTCAGCTTCAGCTATGAGTAGTTATGGTGTAATATAATAGCAGTGAATAATTCGGTTGTGTGAAATGATGAACCTCAGAGTTACCTGATTTCCTTTAGAGCCCTTTTGACCAATCGCACCCTGTGAGAGAAACGAGAGAGCAAAAAGGATGAAACACAGATGCAGAATGAACACTATTCCAGAAATCTCCATTATTATGTGTTTATAATTCATGTATGAAAATAATCCTGCATACTCACAGACAGACCCGTAGGACCAGGTGGACCGTGAGGACCTGATGGACCAACTGGGCCCTGATGTTACACAATGGGGTGAACATAGTCAGCAGATTATTTTTACATACAGTAAGTTATCAGAATAATCCTGGAAAGCTTGGGATTAATGCCATATCATATCTGTTTAAACCAATGAAAAGAAGTATTGGTAATAAAGCCTAGTAATAAATAGAAGTAATAAAACTTATTGCTTTATTGTCTCATTACATCTTTGTCAGCCAATGTAGTCAAGTTTTACTCTTATTTCTACTTGTATTTGTATTTTTTTTTTTACAGCATAGCTAGTCAGTGCATTCTGTCTGTTTCACTCAAATAACTTCATGTTTTCGCTCAAAGAAGCTCGCCTTGAATCAGCTTCATAACATGAAATTTATTGACTTTACCATTCAAAAGGCCTCCCGAATTAGCTGCAGCGCTACACGTCTGCTGCCATTCAGAACATCAGTTAGTGTTTACTAGGACATGTTGCATTATTGTTTAGTCTCTTTGTGCTGCTGACAAACTAATAAACCTAATCACAGAGAAACGTTTAAAAAAATAGGTGGTAGATGCTGTTAATATAAATAAAAGACAAATATGGCCTAAATGTAGTCCTACATCCATCAGCCAGACATTGTCCATCCTCTTTCATTATTATCAATAAAACACTTATATTTGACATTTTGTTTAAGGTTGAAAAAGTATACCATTACCCTGCCTTGAAAATGTGTCGCTTTAACTATATTAAAATAATGTGGCATAAAACCTTTGATATAGTCATAGATATAGTTAAGTACAGTAAACCTATCTTCATAAGTTAATGTGTCAATAATGTAATGTAATATTTGCTAAATTAGATATTAATGTCATTAAATGAAAATGATGTGAGACTTTTGTAAGTGGCTATAGTCATCATTATCACTTTTATCATAACTAATACAAATTTGTAATTTTATCCCATTGGACGATAGTTGCTAGGTAAATTTACACTTTGCATATCATCATAAAGTTAAAAATGTGACAGCACCATCTAGTAGCTCTGTGATCTGATATTGGACTTTCATGGTACACATAACAAACCTCTGCACAGCTTGTGTTATTTGCTTGGTCGGAGTGTGTGTTCGAGTGTTTTTTAAGCACCTCATCTCCTTTTGGACCCAGTAATCCCTGATTTCCTGGTAGTCCTCTGTCACCCTTCTCTCCAATGTCTCCCGGTGGCCCTATCAGACCTATTACACCACCATGACCCTACAAAGATATCACAGATGAGGGCAAAGATAAGTCATAGTAAAGGATGACTTGAATATTTGTGAGTACAGTATGAACACACCTTGTCTCCCTTCTTGCCAGGGTCTCCCTTCAGTCCTGTTATACCCGGTGGACCCTGAGGAGATGAAATGATCATTCAATTCAATTCACTTCAATTATATTTATATAGCACCAAATCACAACAACAGTTGCCTCAAAGTGCTTTCTATTGTAATGTAATGTTGACTTTTATAATTTGATTACAGGTTGTGTATTTTAAGATAGTAGTGGTAACACTGTGATATTGTTTGGTCATGGATGCTGAAGGAATGTACTCAGAGTTCATAAATGAAAGCTATCCAGGCCTGCAACGATGGAACTTGGTGATTCGGGGTTGGTGTTTGAGAGTGTGTGAATGGGGCCCATTAAGGTAAAGTAGTCAATTGAATCCTAAGTTACTTTCGGACTTTGTTCTCCTGAGTTTCAACACTGCAAGTGATTGTTTGATTTAATGATTTTATTTCTGGTAAGTCACTCAGTAAACAAGTTCAGTTCAACTTGAAGATGTTGTATTTCAACGTTTCCTATTTCCAGATAAGTATATATAGTAAGTAGTTATTTGTGTGACTAGAGTGGGAAAAGGGGAAATGCTGAATTTACAAGTAAAGTGTGAAATTGCAAAGAACTTTCTTAAAACAAAGGGAACGCACAAATTGCATTTACATATTTAAAAATAGGAACTGATTACAAACTGGGCAGGTAAGAAAAAGTAAAACAAAATCAGGGCGTCTCTGGCTATTTGCATGTCTGTTTAATTAAATGTCTTCCATTCTTTTTCTCCTCAATTTCCTGTCAATCTTTACTTACTATCCAATAAAGGATAGTAAGGGTAGTAGGAAACAACATTAAAAAATAAAGAAACATGGAGATACTACTGTTTCAAGGGTTATAAAATCTGCTTTCCAGCACATTTAAATCTAACCATTTAACATTACTCCTAGCCAGAGCTTGTCAGTTCATATAATCATTTAAATAAACCAAAATATAACTTGCTAAAGGAGCTAACAAAGTCCTGAAAGATTTGTTTTTAACTTCAGAAAGTGCAGGTCTAGCTGTATCACTCTCTCAACAGGCTTTTATGCAAAGCTGAACTATGCTGGGTTATGCTCTCAGGTGCTATACACATATACGGATATGAGTCCAGCAATTTTTCTCATTTAAATTTTCTTTAGATTAATAGCTGTTTTGTAAAAACATCAAACTGTGGTTTCAATGCAAGATGGAAGCGTGATTTTGTTGAAAACGTCTGAGATTTGCTATTAGATGGGTTATCTTACCATGGGACCTGGTGGTCCTGTCTGGCCTGGTGGTCCATTTAAACCCTGCTCACCCTGAAAGAAAGAGAGACACAGAAATGATTGAAACATGAGATATTTCATGCTTTATTCACACCTTCTGTGCTTTTCCTAAATTAACTCACTGTAGGCCCAGGGATCCCTCTCAGACCCTGGGGACCAGGCTTGCCAGGATGCCCCTGGGCTCCTACAGGGCCCGTCTTCCCAATGGGACCTTCCAATCCAGGAGCACCCTGCAGTGACAGAAAACAAGTCAGTTTTCAGTCACTGCCAGTATTTAGAAGTTATTATTGAAAGACTTATTTCAAACTCTCACCTTCGCTCCTTTCAGGCCTGCTTTTCCTTCCTTTCCTGGTTTCCCCATGTGGCCCTGGAGAACAACATTTTAAAACATTTTAACCTGAATCTGTCATACAGGTGCAATCATGCACAAACACACACACATACGCACAGTGAGAATGCATTAAGCAAAAATACTCCCAACCTCTGCCCAAGAGCAGTAGTTTTAATCCTCAGCTTTAACAGTAAATAGAAAATGTGGTTTCTGTAGGCAGACAAAAGAGCATCATAAAAAAATCAGACTGACCCTTCGCCCTGGAGGTCCAGGTGGTCCAGGTTCCCCGGGTGCACCTGGGGGTCCCTGGGACATTTAAAGAAAAAGGTTAGATTGTCGGTCATTATGTTGCATTTTCTTTTGTTTTCATACAGCTGTCTACAGCTTACAAGTTTTCCAGGGTCTCCTGTGTCTCCTTTAGATCCAGGGAGGCCATCAACACCCTGATGGGGAAACAAAGATTGTGGGCAAAGGAACACATAACAGCTTTCAAAGCAATAAGATGGGGAAAAAAGGGGGGGGGGCGAAACTAGCCTGGTAGACGTCTGACTGACACAACAACAACTACAAAGATAGTTACATAATAAGGATTTCATGTACTTTAGTTTCCAGTGGTAATATACGAGTTATTAAATGAGCTCAGGAGGGCCTTTGTTTCTCCACAGATCATCTAAAATACATGTTTGCCTGGTGTTTTCACATTTCACTTGGATGTAATTTCAAAGTTTGGTTTATTCCACATCTCCCTATCTCTATGGGTCCTTATAAATATTTTACATTTTAGTCTGAATTCATTCAAATTCCAGGAAACCGCAAGTGCAGTGCAACCGAGAAAGATGAAACATTGAAGTCCTTTAAAAAAAGAATGTCTTTTTATCCTAGAAAGCTCTTTTTTGGTGACTCTTTGTTCTGGAAATTGGATGCATCAAACAGAATGTGGACAACAGATGAAACAGAAGAGAAGGAAGAAGAAGAAAACAAAGCGCAGACACTCACGTTGGGTCCAGGCTCTCCCTGCTGTCCAAGGTCCCCAGTCAGACCTATAGGACCCTGCGGACAGTGAAGGAGAAGCGCTACTATAGCAACATGTTGTACATCATAGAGTGCATTTCATAAATGATTGAATCATGTACTGTACTACAGAAACAGAGTACATTTGATACCAAATCAGTCAAACAAAGTATACGACACTTTTATGTTTTAAAGGGAGATTATTTATCATTTTTATCATGTTGTAGCTAGACCATCTTTATGAAATACTCCTTGAAATGCTCCGTAACCCAATTTTTGAGTTTAATTTGACTTTACTTTGATTTTGTTAATGTTTATATGTTATGGAAATTAAATATAGCACTGCGTTGTGAAGCTGTCTCTAAAGCCTTTGGCTAGTAGAGGCTTTAGCTAATTGCTAAATGCTTTGTTTTTGCTAGCCTTCACTTATGTAGTTCTTTCTGTAGCCCATATTCTTCAAGGTTTGATCTGTTGTGCATTTAGAGATGCTCTACTGAATACCTTGACTGTAACAAGTAGTTTTTTGAGTTATTGTTGTCTTCATATGAGCTCTGATTCTTCTCTCTGACTTTTGACATCTACAAAGCATTTTTAGAGAACTGCTGATCACTGGATATTCTTTCTTTTTCACACCATTCCTTGTTTGGAGATGACTGTGGGAAAATCACAGTAGACTGGCAGTTTCTGAAATACTCCAGCCTAATACCAACCTATCTGGAACCATCAACAAATGTGCGTTCAAAGTCCTTTAAATCACCTTTGCTATCCATTCTGATACTCAGTTCTACATGCCTAAATGCACTTCCCAACACTCCCTGTCATGTGACTGGATCACTGGATATGTGTAAAGATTGTGTTAAAAAGCAATTGAACAGGTGTTCAACAAGTGGCTGGTAGGAGTATATTTCCTTCTTGTCTAGTGCATTAAACAGTATAGGAAGGGATGAATGTTAGGGCACCACACACATAGTCATCAATCAAATATGTTCATAGTGTATTACAGTGGTTTGGGTTGACTAGTATTATAATACTGATAAACACTTAAATTGTATTTTTTTTTTAATATATGTCACTTACAGCATTGCCTTTGGCTCCATCCTCCCCTGGGGTGCCTCTAGCTCCAGTAGGACCAGATATTCCTGAAGGACCGGTATCTCCCTTCTCCCCTTGGTCTCCTTTTGCTCCCTAAAACAACAAAAGAACTGAGTAAGTGATGATGGGTATGTTAAAGTTAAAGAGAAAAAATTTGAGTAGAAATCGATTAAAGGATGCCCGTGCCCTCCAAATAGGCAAACAAACTCACTGGCTTTCCTGAAACACCAGCTGGACCAGGATCACCTGCTTCACCATCCTCACCCTAAGAGGGAAGGCAAATTAAGTGTAAGATCATCTGAAAAGAGCATCAATATCTAAAAGATGTTTTATTTATTTTCTTTACTTTCTCTCCAACGACACCTGGCTGCCCAACCATCCCATGACGACCAGGTGGCCCCTGTTCACCACAGAGACTTTTTAATTTCATCAAAATGTAAATCAAGCGCTTGACTAAATGCAGATCCATAAATGTGTCTGTGAGAGTTACCTGCCCCCCAATAGGTCCTTGAGAACCAGAAGGTCCTTGTTGTCCAGGTGGACCCTAAATCATGTGATGACACGAACACAAGTTTACTGATTATAGAAAATGGAGGGGAAAAAATGTGGCAAATAATAAAACCGATTAAGAGCTTACCATCAGTCCCACATGTCCACTCTCGCCTTTTTCTCCTGGTAGGCCAGGCATGCCCTTGGAGAACACATACAGCATTAGATGATGAGAGTGCAGACTTCATTGTTTGCCTTCAAAAAATAAGAGTCCCACCTGTAATCCTATTGGTCCTGTAGAGCCCTTGAAGCCTCTGGGACCTTCATCTCCTTTGGGGCCATACATGCCCTGTTGGCCCCGAGGACCTAGCAAACCATCTAGACCCTGGTATGCAGGGGAGAGTGAAAAATGTCTTTACGACTGAAATTGTTCATTTAACCTTCTGAAATGATGTAATTCCTGCTAAACCTGTTTGACTGTGAAGTATCAGTACAAAGTACCAAATGGAAATAATTTATGAAGGGTAAATTATTTATAGGTCAGACTTTTAGTACCCATGCTACTGGTAAAAATACAATATAGTTTCATCATGAAATACACACCACCATAAATAAAAAAGTACAAAGTGAAAAGCTAGCTGAAGAAATCACACCAACAGTGTAAATTGAAACATTTCCATTTTCAAAACCCTCAAAACAAAAAAAATGAGAGAAGCAAACTCACTGGAAGTCCTGGCTGACCTATCGGCCCCTGGGGGCCAGTAGGGCCTGGAGGCCCCTGTGAGGAGAGAAACAAACATTTATGATCATATTTGTGTGCATTATTGAGTGTAGCCTATACTGATGTACTTGTGCAGCTCCAGACTCACTCCTTCTCCTTTGTCTCCTTTGCTGCCCTTCTGTCCAGGTTTTCCCTGCTCTCCCTATGGACCGACACATACAGAGGACACAGCTTATAACAACAGTACAGACACATACTCACCCACCCCTCTGACTTATATAGATGCATTTGGTTTTACCTTATCCCCGTCCTCTCCTGCAGGTCCCGCAGGGCCCATTGCCCCAAGCATCCCTACAGGTCCCTGATCCCCATCCTGACCTGCCGGTCCTATTGGACCCTTCTCTCCCTGGGACACAAATACACACATTTAATTCATGTTATTCTGCACAAAACATATCAACAGTAAAAACTAATAATCCAACCAAAGACAGACTATTTTTATGGATCTTTGTTTTTCATGTATGCTGCTTATGAAAGCTGTAAATAACCATCAATAACATGAAAAGAAACCCTGAAAATGAACAAAATGGGCAGATATAATAAAAGAACATAGAAGATGTCTTAGATGTAATTACAGGCTCCCCCTTCTCTCCCATTGGTCCAGGTCCTCCAATTGCTCCGGCCCTACCAGGCTGTCCAATGGCACCAGCTGGTCCTGGAGGGCCCCTCTCGCCCGTCGGCCCCTAGAAACAATAAGCTCACCCTGTTGACACTTGAATACTTAAAAAAGATCTAAAAGGTTATAAAAGGAGCTGACCAGTGTTTAAAGTCATTGTAGAAAAATATTAGCACTCTACATAAATAACATATGTTAAATACTATTCAAAAAATGCTTTTGGCTTTTCCTTTTCAGGTTTTACTTCAGCCACACATGCCCATGGGAGCTGTAAACTATGCTTTTTAGGGCAACAGCATAAATGGCTTGATGTTTTCTGGTTCAGCTGTTTTAAAGAAAATGATTAGCTTTTTATAGGAAAAACAGAATATTTGTCATACAGTCACCATTTCTCTCAGGACCATTTTAGTCGGGATCAGATTGTTTTATCCATCTGCAGCAAATTAAGTTTGTCAGTATATTCTGGGACTTCTGCCTAAAAGCAGGAAAGCAACAGCAAGAATCCCAGACAAAACAATGGACATTACTTTGATTGTCAGCAAGGGTGGAGGGGGTTTACAAAGTGGCTTGCACAGGCAGTAGCAACGGCATGTGTCAGCTTAAATAGTGTGCCACAAGTGTGATTTACCAAGAGGAAGCAAAAAAGGGTAACAGCTGTGCCATAAGCTAATGTAGGACTGCATTAAGATCTGCTGGGATTGCTAACCATGCTTGACTCTGATACCTATGGGTTTGTATTCAAAATCTTTCAAGTGGCTTCTCTCCATTGTGTCATGTCTGTCTTTGTTTAATTTTGTGAATTTGTGAATTGGAAATCACCTGATCACAGTCTAGCAAAAAAGGTTAACATGTTTGAAATATTGTACTTTATAACTATGCAACAAACAGAAAAATAGAAGACATGCTGAAGACTCACTATGGCTCCTGGGGATCCACGAGGTCCCGATCCACCTTTCAGACCAGGAGGTCCCTGAAAATATCACACATCATCTTGAATTTATATCTTATATTATTCCTAATCTTAAGAAAGTAAGAACTAAATGCTAATACGTGTGTGTTACCATAATGCCTGGGGCTCCTCTGCTCCCTCTGAAGCCTTTCATGCCTGGTGGTCCATTCTTCCCAGATGTCCCAGGTAAACCTGGGTCCCCCTGAGAGGAAATGAAAAGCATAGTGAAACTGAAGCACAGGTTGTGTTTCTATCATACACTTGTGGACCAGAGAATGTGGACTGACCTTTCCACCTTCCTTCCCAGCCGTCCCAGGTAAACCATGCTCTCCAGGTACACCTGGTGCTCCTGGGTGACCTCGGTCCCCTGGTGGGCCGGGCTCTCCTGATTTGCCCTGAAAAAAAAAAAAATGAGTAATACCAATGAAAACATTAAGCATGAAGAAGAAGATATACTATATTACAGTAATGATTCACACATTTGCGCTTACCTGAGGACCCACCACACCTGAAGGTCCTGGGGGTCCAGTCTTTCCTTGGAATCCCTGCAGCATAGAAAAGATGGAAATAAAGCATGTTCTGGTGGGTTTTTGTATGTGGGGTGATAAAAAGAACATCTTTAACCGATGACCTATGACCTCACTCACCGGCTCTCCTCTTTGACCTGGGTGACCTGGAAGCCCATCTTTCCCAGCTGGACCCTACACATAGAGACACTTGGTGAGGGCAAGGTGAGAAATGAACAGGAGCTCACGAAGTTAAATACGAGGTAGCAAAATACCCTTCACCCTCAACCTTTTAAACAATAGTTCATGAACTTGGTAATATTTTAGAATTGTAGAATATCAAATAATCACTTAGAGGTCAAATTCAAGTATTAGCCAAGGTTTAAAGGACACCTTTACAAAAACTGCATCTTCGAGATATGATTTTCTGTACAGGATTTCAGCTTGACCTAAATACTTAGTTTCCGCCTAACTTGGTCTATTTTTTTCTTACAGGAAGAAGACATGTACTCCTTAATGAATCTGTTGCAAACAGCAATTAATCAGTTCTAAATGTACATCAATGTCAAAAAGGAAGTCTCCACAGCTCCATTTGCAGTCTTATGAAAAACTAAGTGCACTCTTAATGCTTCTGTAGGATTTAAGAGGATAAAGAGCAATCAGGAGCGGATAATCGAATGCATTTGATTAAATGATCATTAACAAGCGCAAGCACCTCTATAAAAGCAGATGTTTTGGTAGTTTAATGGTCTGGTGCATTTGGATATGCGTTAACATAATGCCACAATCTTCCCAGAAGTGGATGTCTTAGCAAATTTACCCCAAGGTTAGACTGTGCAAAGCTCTGAGAAACTGGAAAAAAACCCAAGGGCTACAGCTCAGACTCCACAGGACTCAGTTAACTAAGTGTAAATCTTAACAGTCATAACTTTCCATAAAGAACATGGCAGCACAGCTTAAGTTTGCAAAGTTTTATCAGAACAAACCACAAGACTTCTGGAACAATGTTGAGAACAAAGTGGAGATGTTTGTCTGTGATGCATGCATAGTGCCATGTTTGGGGAAAATCCCACACAGCATATCAACTCATACCAACTGTCAAACACAGTGATGGAGGGCTGGGGATTTAGATTTATTTTGCAGTCACAGGACCACAGCTGAACAAGAACTCCTCTGTAAATCCAAGTATTATAGAATCAAATATGACATCGTCTGTTACAGCTGAAATTTGGCCGAAACTGGGTCGTGCAACATGCCAATTATCTAAAACACAGCAGTAAATCTACAACAGAACGTCTGGAAAACAAAAGAATCAAGGTGTTACGATGGGCTAGTCAAACAACATGCCTGAGTCTAGTTGATATACTTTAATTGGACCTTAAGAGAGCTGTTCATAAATTAATGCTCGCAAATCTCAATGAGGTCGAGCAAAACTGTAAAGAAAAGTGGACCAAAATTCCTCCACAATCATATGAGAGACTGATGAAGACATACAGAAAATCAATATTTCAAGTTATTGCTGCTAAAAGCGGTTCTGAATCATGGGGTGTACATAATTTTTTCACAGGACTGCATAGACTCCTGAGAAAAAAAACCTTCTTTTTCACATAACTGTATGTGTGAAATTTTGTGAATGTGTGTACTGCACTCACAACTGCTCCTTTAGGTCCCGGCTCTCCATTCCTCCCTTGAAGTCCTTGAGGTCCCTAAAAAACAGAAAATAGCCTATAAACAGCTAAATCTACAGATATGTTATATGTTAAAAGTATTTTTCATACCCTTTCTCCAGAAGGTCCTGGTGGGCCATCATGTCCTGAAGCACCCTATGAAAATATGAGAGAGAAGAAGAACATGGAGACAGTAATGGATAAAAATATTAAAGCATAGCTAATGGTCAACCGGTCGCAGCAGATGGCCGCCCCTCCC
>VURO01050472.1:57111-83442 GCA_015108175.1 Pelvicachromis taeniatus | reverse complement strand
CGGATTTGGAGGTGCTGATTCTCATTCCCACCGCTTCACACTCGGCTGCGAACCGTTCCAAGGCGAGCTTGAGGCCATCACTTGATGAAGCCAACAGAACCACATCATCTGCAAAAAGCAGAGATGAGATCCTGAGACCACCAAAGCGAAAGCCTTCCGCCACTTGGCTACGCCTAGAAATTCTGTCCATAAAAATTACGAACAGAATCGGTGACAAAGGGCAGCCCTGGCGGAGCCCATCACCCACCTGGAACGAATTCGACTTATTGCCGGCTATGCGGACCAAGCTCTTGCAACGGTTGTACAAGGATCGAATGGCCCGTAGCAACGGGCCAGACACCCCGTACTCCCGGAGCACCCCCCACAGGACACCTCGAGGGACACGGTCGAATGCCTTCTCCAAGTCCACAAAACACATGTAGACTGGTTTTTATTCCCCACCCGGATGATCACAACACTAAAATTGTATTTGGAAAAAGAAATCGTTAATTTCAAAATTATTAATGTAAATGTTCTAATGATTTAGTTTAGTAGAGTAGTTTTTATAAAATCATTTTATAAAAACTACTTAGATGGAAACAAGGTAGCACAACTCACAGTGCTTTTGATGACATCGAGTGTTTAAAACAAGACAGCAAATATGAGTGATCTGAGTGCACGAGGCTCTACAGAAAGATCTGGAACAACCACCAAGTAGTTGGTTTGAAGCTCCTACGTAGCTTCATTCTCGGGTTATCACATTCACAACCTTGGGTGTCCACGCGGCACCACAGCAGAGTGATGACAATACCCCATCAGCCTTTATGTCAACTATCATTGTACATTGATAGGAATTACAGAATTACGCAGACCCACACCGCACAGTTACCTGGCAGTTCTGTCCGCTGTATGCCATGGGACAGGTGCAGCGGTAGGTGCCCAGACCGTCAGTGCAGGTGCCTCCGTTTTTGCAGGGCTGAGAGTCGCACTCGTTCTTCTCATACTCGCAGAATTCACCGTAAAAACCTGGATGACAACGGCAGGTAAATTTGCCGATCTCATCGATGCAAGACCCATTATTGAGGCACGAGCTGGACGGAGGAAGAAAAAGAAAACAGCGATTTAGGCGAGGAAAGTCTTTAAAATCTACCGATGCAGAAATTTACTCAGGTCCCACATTTTGGGAGACAGAATATTTAGGCTCTTGTGTCGACACGTCGCTTACCTGTCAGTACACTCGGGGATGTTGTTTTCACACAGTATGCCGTTAAAGCCAGGTCGGCACTTGCATACAAAGCTGTTGACGTAGTCCTCGCAGGAGGCGCCGTTTCTGCAGGGATGGCTGGCACACTCGTTAATCTCAATATCACAGCGCTTCCCCTCAAAACCTGGGCGACAATTACAGGAGAAACTCCCGACCTCATCCAAACAAGAGCCTCCATTCAGACACGGGTCTGCAGAACACAGACAAGAGGAGGAACAGGCTCACTAATCCAGTTACCGAATTAACAGGCACCCATTTGAGCACGGCTAAAACTGTATGAGCACCTTTAGCTTCTATTGTTTGTTTCATTTCATTTTATTGAGTTACTATTAAATAACCACTGATGGGTTATTTATTTTAAACATCATTAAAATAAATAAAAAACTGGTGATAATGATATAATTATGATGATACTGGACCCACAGACAATAAAGTGACTATATTAGACTCACTCGGTGAGCAGTCGTCAATGTCTATCTGACAGTTGTGTCCACTGTATCCAGACAGACAGCTACACATGTAGCTCCCCTGGCTGTTTACGCACTGACCACCGTTTCTGCAAGGGTTGTTCTTACACTCGTTTACATCATCATCGCAGAGCGCACCTACACAGGTGTGGACAAAAAAACACAAAAAGCAAAAACAGTTGGCACAGCATAATTCCAGCAATGATACGTAATATTAGAAAGATAGTTCTTTGGCCAAAGGCCACTGTCAAACACACACACAAACACATACCTTGCCAACCGAAAGGACATCGACAGGTGAAAGAGGTGTAATCTAGAGTCGGATGGCACACGCCTCCCCTTTTACATGGATGAGAGGCACAGGGAACTTGTTCCACCTCACAGTGTTTGCCTATTTTCACACAGATTTGTAATAATCAAAACGTGCAAATGGAAATATTCTCCAGAGTGATATCCAGGCAGCAGCTTAAAACTGTGACATTAGATGCAAGTAAATGTGCCATCACTGACCTGTGAACGGCGGGCTACAGCGACAGGCGTAGCTGTTGACTAGATCTATACAAACGCCTTGGTTCAGACACGGGCCGGATGCACATTCATCCATGTTCTTCTCACAGTTCATACCTGATCAAAGAGCAGTCAACAATAACGTGTCAGCATCGATGTTTCGCTGATATCTGCAAAGTTTCCCAACAGAAACTGAGTGTGCTGAAACTGGAAACTTCTGAGCACAGGCATTTGACACAGCCGCGACGAGGAACCTCTGCACTGTGCATCCATTTGGAAAGGACTGGAGGAGATTTTTAAAATACTTCTTATACAAAATGATAGATAGCTGTGGCGTTTACCTCCAAAGCCAAGTTTGCACTGACAGGTGTAGCCGTTGTGTCGATCAATACAGGAGCCCCCATTCTGACATGGGTTTGACTGACACTCGTTGTTCTCCAGGTCACAGTGCTGTCCTACCCAGCCAGCCTGACACTCACAGCGGTACCTTCACAGAAAGCAAAAGATATTTAAAATCTGAAGTGACTCACAGTAACAGCATTAGTTCCTGCATATATATGTGGAGAGATGTTAAATTTAACAATGCTGACATGCTGGAAAAAACAAGGCCCTCCACATATGTCTGAAAAAAGTGCAAATTAAGAGTAGGGAGAAAATTAATTAGATGAAATTCCCACTATAATAAAAATGACTGTATCTTATCCCAATAATGAAAAACACAAAACACCAGCATAAGCACAACTTACCCATGTTGCTGTTCGACACAGTGTCCGTGCTGACAAGGGTGAAGAGCACAATGGTCTTTACCGGTGTGACACAGAGGGCCGTGGGTGCTGGGTGGGCAAAGGCAGGAGAACCCGTTGACCTTGTCTTGACAGGTTCCCCCACTCAAACACGGGTTTGACATGCACTCATTGATCTCCACTTCACAGTTTACTCCTATTAGAGAACAAGTTAAAGGTAGTTAGTAGCATCAAAAGGACACATGATCATTTCAGGCCACTTTATCGTGCCTCAGCTTTGAGGCCTTTTATACACGTTGATCTTCATGAGGCAAATACGTACCTGTATATCCCGGGGTGCAAACACATTTATAGTTGTTGATGCCATCCTGGCACTCTCCATGAACACAGGGGTTGTTCGCACAATCGTCCTCATTGATCTCACAGTTCACACCTGAAAGTACACAAAGACAGATTCATGTCGCGTAACAACAGTCGGGTTTAAGAGTTTATCCGTTTGCTAGACTATATGAAAGTGGCACAATAAAATAATCTGATGATTAATGCGAATAAGGAGTTGCATTACAGGCAAAGTCAATGAGCAGCTGTTATAAAATCTATGATCTTTGAACCAGTTGGCTGTTGTGACTGAGACCCACAGACTTCATGTTCTGTGGGCCAGCATTTGTGCACAAGTATGTATACATTTTAAAAAGCTAAACTATCATCAGGTATGTTTGCGTATCGTCCTGTTACTTGGTCTCCCTATGCCCCTCATACTGAGCTTTCTGGTTCTGGTTAAAGTGCCTTCCATGAAGCTCTTCTTCACTGCAGTCATCAAGTGCTTGCACGTAGTGGACGGACAAATTTTAAAGCTAACTTGGCCAATGCAATCTTTTTGCTCTTCACAGATACTGTACAGGTCAGTACTAAAAACCTTATTCCTTCCATTCAAATGCAGAATGCTATTTGCCACCAGGGGGCGTAAGAGAACAAACAAATGGAGCTTAGCGATAAGTGAGAAAATAGGACCAAAAATATATAAAAAGATTTTAATAGACCGCAGGAATGCTTTGAAGTGTGACATCAGTGATTAGCATTAGAGCAACGATGATTAAACGTGAACAGAGCGAAGAAAAACAAAATGACAGAAACACTTTGAGACAAAAGCTCGTCAGAAGAGGGGAAGTGACAGCATAAAGCCTGAATGCAACTCAGTACCAAGCCTTGGGCTGGTAAAAACATACTGAAGATCTTACTAATCCAGAAAGCAGCGTGGGCTTAACCGCCTGACCGAGACTTGTGACTGCTAGGCTTGAGAGTACTGTAGACTTCAGACTACACGAGAGGCTCTAAGATGTGAGCGACGGGGAACTTTTCATTCAATTTAAGCAATTCGCCACAAAAATCAATTACATGACTTTGGCCTTCAACAGCATTTGTGAAATGGGTCATTTAGAAACACTCAGAAGCACAATTAGAGCTTATTTATACTTCTAAACGTGCTGTTTGAGGAATGAGAACAAAAACTGTTCAGTGTGAACCGTTACTGCTGCAGTTATGACTGCCATTAAGAGACTAACAACTATTTTAACCGCTCTAATGATTACATTCTTTTGTGCCTTGGTGACCACACTACGGTGTTTCAGAATGACTTTTCATCACACCTCATTTTCTCTCAAGCTTTTCTCAATGAATAACATCACAGTGTTTGTTCCACGTATCACGTGACATAATTTCTTTTAGGAATAGATCACTAAATGAATAAATAAATAAATAAATCACATTGTCCCATTAAATGTGCTTCTGGAGAATCTATGGAGCACACTCAGTACTTACCTGAGGTTCCACTTAGACAGTGACAAATGTAGGCGTTAATGCGGTCAATGCATCGTCCATGGTTCTGACAAGGGTCGCTGTTGCACTCGTTGAGCTGGATATTACAGATGGAGCCGGTGAATCCAGGATTGCACTCACAGGTGTAGGTGGCAATACCATCCTGACACATACCGTAGTGGCATGGATCTGGCTCGCAGTCGTTGATGTTCTCCTCACACAGCAGACCAGTGAAGCCTGGGTAGAGGAGAATTTCTTACTGTGTGAATCGAACAACTTTCAGCGTCTACTTTGTAGGTCAAAACATGTTGGAATTTCCTTTTACCTTCAGCACATTCACAGTCGTATCCGTTAGGTCGGTCAATGCATTTGGCTCCATTTAAACAGGGTGTGCTGGAACACTCGTCTATGTCTATTTGGCACATGTCACCACTGAAGCCTAGAAACATAATGAACAAAATTAACATATCAATAAGATGCATTTAAAGTTTAGTTTCTAAAAACAGGTTCAGTCGGCAGAAATGAGTCAGGGGAATGCACTAAGACAGCTGAAGGTGTACCAACCTGCTGGGCACTCGCAGACAAAGCCGCTGATCTGGTCCAGACATTTGCCTCTGTTCAGGCAGGGCGAGCTCATACACTCATCCACCTCGAGCTGACAATGATTCCCCTCGTATCCTGCACGGTACACAGAAACAACAATATAATTTAGCAACAACAAAAACACTGAAGGTCATTGATCAAAGACACAGAGGAAACTTTAAATGGATGACACTGCTGTTAGTTACCCCTAAAGTTTGCGGTTAATTACCCATTTCTGACTGTAAAAAACAGAATTTTCACTGCTATGTTAATATACAACCTTATTTTTAAAAAATTACAGGAAATTTACCAGGCATGCAAATGCAGGTGTACTCCCCGATACGATCCAGACAAGTGCCATCATTCTCGCAAGGGTTTGACGCACACTCGTTTATGTCTTGTTCACAGCGTGGGCCCGCGTAGCCTCGAACACAGTTACAGGTGAAGGAACCATCAGTGTTCACACACTGCCCACCGTGCTCACAGGGGTTGGTGCCTGCTGGTAAAGAGTGGAGGCATATAAGTAACAGCAAAGAACAGACGCCGGCAGAGATCAAAGCTTATTTGCTGTGAAAACTCTCACCTATGCTGCACTCATCTCTGTCACGGTTGCAGGTGGGCCCAGTATATCCAGGTGGACAATTACAGTTGAACATACCAGTAATTGGGTTGGTGTCACACTGAGAGCCCTCTCTGCAGGGATTACTGATGCAGGCATCATCAAGATGGCAGAGCAAACCTGAGGGGAACGTTATGTCAAGGAATGAGTGAAAAAATAAAAGACTTTAATGCAAACTATGGTGAGACAAAATATCCCCGAAAAGTCTCCTGCATATAGTTATACCGAGTTCAGAGGAAAAACAAAGTCAATGCAAATTTGCTCCTGGGGGAGGCTTACCTTACTCTAAAGCTAAAACCACCCCAACTAATCAGTAGAGAGGAAATGCAAAAAATATTCTATGATATAAGTAGACTGTTTTACAGAGTAACAGCTCAGTTTCATTTCTTTGAGCAGAATTCTTTAACAAAAACAGAGGCAGAAGTAGTCCCGTACACGTCTCTGAAGTACCACCAGTCAAGGAAATCGACAGTTTCAGTACAAACTCATGGCTCCATCATTTAAACTACAGTCAGCGTTGTGCAGGGGTTCGTACGAATGCCCACCTGTCTTTCCGTGAGGACACACACAGATGAAGGATGCAACACGGTCTATGCATGTGGAGCCTTGGCTGCATGCAGCTGTAGCACAGTCATCAATGTTTTCAGAGCAGTCAGGTCCACTCCAGCCATTGACGCATACACAGACGTAGCCGCCGGGCAGGTTGCTGCAGGTACCTCCGTTCTGACAGGTGTTTGGCTGGAGCCGGCACTCATCCACATCCTCTGTGCAGTGCTGACCTGGGGGAGGGGGTTTAAAACGAACAGGTTAATGCTTTGCCTGCCACACTACAACATGCTGAGCTTCTGACTAAGCTACAAAAACCAGACAGGCCCTAGAAAGCTGCTGCCTGCATATTTACTTTGTAAACAGAAGTGCTGTGGATGCCACACAAAGGTGCTAGTAGAGTTAGTGGTCCTCAGAAGTGTGTACAAAACAATCAAACAATCTGCTATGGATGGAGAGACGATGTTCCTGACCTCAGGTCATCTTCAGCCACAGAGACGAGTGGCACATATGGAAAATGTTAGTCACACATAAATGACTAAATGATATTAAAATGTGCCTTACCAGTCCACTCTGGAGGACACTGACAGTTGTAGGTATTGACCCCATCCATACAGGTTCCTCCATTGGCACACTGGTGATTGGGGCAGTCATCAATGTTGTTCTCACAGTTAGTTCCATTGAAACCTGACATACATGAAATAAATACATTTAATTATTAGCGGTTTTAATGAAGTGTTGATTTGGGTAGACAGTGAAGCGTAACGCTCTAGTATGACGTCCTCTAACAACTTCTGGTGCTATATAAACATCAGGTGGGTGTATTTGTATGTGCTCGGTAACTGTAGCAGTCTGAAAGTGTCAGATATGACACAGCCAGCAGCATCAGACTATTTGCACCCAAAACACCATAGTGTAACAATTCAGAAATGCCGTCCTACTTTCATTTATACATAAATAGCAGCTGTGGTAGCACTTTTTTTCCCCTATGATTTTATATCATGCTTCTTTTTTTTTTTTGAATTTCTGAAACTGTGAAATCCCACCAGGAAGGCAGTGGCATGAGAAGGTGGTGTCAGTGGTCTGTTGACAGGTGCCTCCGTTCAGGCACGGTGAAGGCGTGCAGGGGATGTACCAGCTCTCACAATGTCGACCCGTAAACCCAGGGGCACAGAAACACCTGCATCAAAGGCAGAGCAGGTAACATCTTAACATGTTCTTCACACATTCAAGCAGAAATTAGAGCAACATCATTTTGATTAGTGTTTCCTGTTGACGGTGAAACTTTTTGAATTTGATATTAAAAACTCGGTTCTCACTTGTAGGAGCCATGCGTGTTGACACATCGGCCTTCGTTCTGGCACAGGGAGGGCGTGTCTTTACATTCATCCGTGTCATTGAGGCAGCGAGGACCTTCGTAACCAGGAGGACAGGAACACGTGTATCTGCCGCCGGAGAGAGCACTGCACTTTCCATCGTTGGCACACGGACTAGAGAGACAGCTGTCCTTGTACTCACAGCGTGCTCCTGAAAGACGCAAGAGTACACAGAGAGCTGAGATTTAGTGGTCACCTATCGAGAAACGCAGCCTAAAAAGCAGAAGAAAAACAGTGTGCACGGTTTCCATGTTTTATGTTTAGCAACTAGGGTTCAGAATCTTATTGATATTGTTTTATTTCTTGAATATAAATATAAATCACTGATAGATGATTGTGGGGCCCTGCGACAGACTGGCGACCTGTCCAGGGTGTACCCTGCCTCTCACCCTAAGACAGCTGGGATAGGCTCCAGCGCCCCCCGCGACCCTGAAAAGGATAAGCGGCTGAGAATGGATGGATGGATGGATGATTGTGGGGACTAACTTAACATGTATTTTGGTTTGTTTTTCAGGAGTAAAAAGAAAAAAAATAACTGAGAGTTAGACCGGGCTGAGGGTAGGGTTAGGGTTTAGGGTTATGATCAAATCATATATATCACGGAAAAGTGTGACAGGTGGAATGTACAATAAAAAAATAGTAACACATCTGTATTTGTGTAAGGAAAGCTTTAAAGAATATAATTAAGGAAGCTTTGAAGTGGAAATGTTTAATGAATTTGTTGCTTTACTTGAAACAAAGCATAGTGTTGATGTTCATGAATGCAGGATGGATGATCAACAAGCATTTAGTTACTATTGAGCAAAGTGGAGCCGTGACACGCATGACTCTCAAACGGTGACGTGATTAGAGATTATTAATATCTTTCAAAGACCCAAAAGTTAGATTTTATAAATAATCAGAAAAGGAGATTAAAAGAGGTTGTAACAGTCATACGGGATGTTTAAAAAAATGCATCAGACTCTTGAAAGAGCAGAGATGATCAAACGGGAGCTCACCTGTCCATCCTATCGGGCACTCACACTTGTACTTGTCAAGCGACAGCAGCGTGCAGCGACCTTGGTTCTCACAGGGGTTGTGTGGGTAACACGTGGAGTTCTGGGTAGTTTGGCAGTGCTGTCCAATAAAACCCAGGGGGCAGGAGCAGGTGGCACTACCTGGTACAGGCACACCTAGTGACATGGATACGGAGCAGTTCCCGCCATTCTGGCAGAAGCCGGGTTGACAGGGATCCCTGTGCTGGCAGTACTCCCCCAGAAAGCCGGGAGCACACCTGAACACACATCAAAACACAAATCAGTGATGGAAGAGGCTACACGCTCAAAACTGAAAGCTTATCAGCCTTCAATGCAGACAATACAACAAAAAGATGTCCTGAACGAGACGACAAATAAGATGTGAGCCTGACAACGCAAACAAACAAAACAAAAGGGCGAGTTTCAATCAGGTGGATGTAATGCACCACATCAGACGACTACTACTGAGAGTACTGATAGAGTGATGAGACTAACAGCTGCATAGGAGTCATGTAGCACACACACACACATAAAAGAAACCAATACCCCAGCACAAGTAAACACTACTGTCTAATACACTGTCTTTCCATTTCTATATAATGATCTACATAACAGCATGCGAGAAACCACATCCCTTAGTAGGAGTATTTGCAAAATGTGTGACTGTAACATAAAGAGAAAATAGCTTTTTAGATGCTTCAAACTTTTAACACTTAGTATACACAATGTATTTTTAATGCTTTTAACCCAGGAGACATGTAAAGCCATTCTGAATGCAAGCACTTGCATTACCATAAGCTTCTTCACAGAAATAGGGTTTGTTTGTGTCTTGACAGACTAAGTCTATGATAACTGAAGGAAGTACTCTAGGCCCAGAGCCGTTTCCCCATAAACCCCGCTCAGAGAAAAGACAAGCTGGGTTTGGTCAAAGGGTTAAACTGGGGTCATTCATGACAAAGGAGAAGTTCAGAAGCAGAAGGATGTGAGGTGGAGTTATCTGGAAGTTGTTGACTGCAGCATGGCAGAAACTGAAAACAACAAGTGGAAAGCGCTAGCAATAACTTGGACAAAAGGGATAAACGATACGTAACAGACAAACAGGCCACAGTATGGGTAAGAATGCTCGACTTATTTGAGTTACGACCACATCTGGTCTGCAAAGTGTGTGTGTTTTTCCACCCCTTTCTTTCAATTTCATGTTTTTTCCTTTTTTCAGTAAAATGATTCAGCTTCATGCCGAGCAGCGAGGAGAAAAAAAATTACAGTATTACGCAATAAGTCAACTAGGCATGTTATCAAAGACAATGTTCCCTTCGTCACTTTCTATTCCTCTGTTTTTTTCAGTCCCACCCACTTTCACTCAGCACTTCTGCATGTGTGACAGTACTTGATCATAAGTGTTATTCTGTTGCTGAGAAGAAAAAAAAAAGTCAGACAATTTCCTGTGCATGCTATTTTTTCATGTTATCTTCTTGCGTGTGACAGACACACCACCTGGGGACTGAGGGTAACAGAGCAACCCGCTGCCTCTTAGCGAGGCCTCTAATCCTGCCTCCCCAGAGGGGCTCAGGTAACGCAAAAAGGACAGCAGAGATACACCACCGAGTATCCAGCACCACACATGCAATGACATATTACTAAAGTTAAAACAAGAGAAAGACTTAAACATCCTTGACAATTTGAACTTAAATGATGATTCCTATAAATGGAAGAATTACAGATTGGTGTTGTGACCCATATAAAGATCGGATGAGACAGCGTAGAGGGGAATTACTTGTACTTCAGTATCACAGTCTGACTTATTTATTGCTGGCCACTCCACCCCAAGGCAGCTTGAAGATATTAGGTTGTGAGAGCATGGGAAAACAGGAGAGTCATGAATCATGCCACGCAAAGTCTCACAGATCAATCGCATCTGTGAAACTTCTGGATGGTACAACGTGTGAATCATCCAAGATGACAAACAACATCTGAGAACACATTCCCACTCAAACACTAAACGGTTCGCAAATGCAGTGCACAATAAGTGCGCTGTGTACACATACTTAAAAATATACTATATTGAACGTATAGCAAAACATTCATTCTTTTTCAAGTAGTTTAGAACAGGTTATGCATTTGAACTGAACTAATCCCAAACTACACATAATATAAAACACCTGAACTGTCCACCAAGAATGATTAAAAACACAGTTACAGTGCTAATAATCGCCCTGTACCTTCATTATTTTTTGTAGCAGTAGACAAATTAGGCATGGCCACCCTGTCCGTCTCTGCTGCTGTATCAGTGTGTTTGTTACGCGACCCCTACACGCTCCAAAACACATGCTTTCAAACAACACACACAAAAAACACACAAACAAAGAGACGTCCCTCCCCGCGGCCTGCTCGTGATATCACAACAAGGCGGCCGTCCTGGGAATTAGGACTGCTCTTTCTTCTCCCAGACAACCTCTCCGCCCACCTCTCCCAAAGTAATGACACGGCCGTCTGCCCTCGGACATACATCACGTTAGCGGCCTGTCACACAAAGAAAAGCGTGTCCAGATTAATGCCAGGTTTATGTTTCACTCTGAACTTTTTACACATCTTCACTGTTAAAACTTGAGGGGTGATACGAGGTATAGAAGGACCAGAGAAATTCAACACTTCTCCTTTAATGTAATCGTAGCCCAGTTTCAGCTTTCTTTAAATGACTTTGTTAACCACGAGTTTGTTTTATACACACTGATGGTGGAAACAGTGCTTTTTTAAAAATGATGGCAATTTGCCAATAAGAATTGTACCACTGTCCTTTGTGATGAGTCATCATTGTGCCAAATATGATTTTTTTTTTTTTTTTTTTTTTGACTTCACTACTTCATGACTCGTCCTCATGGAGCTAATCAAATTGGTTTTAGATGATTTAATAACATTTCAATCGTTTGGCTTTTTAAAATGATAAAACACACACGTGCTTTTGCACGTAAAAAATTTTCTTTCATTTATGGTGAATCACACAGTTTCTATATCAAGATACCAAAGTTATTGAGTGATATGAAATTTCCACCCCTGCCAGGCTTAAAGCTCTGGCCAATGGCTGGTCTACAACTTCCACACCAAACTCAAACAGGGTTGTGTATATATGGCGTACTGGCTTATCATGCACCGCACACTTCAGCATCATTGGCGGAGGTTTCAAATGGCTCTTACTTCAATACACAAGCAATATTGGTTGGAACAATGTTTAAATTTTTTGAGAATGATTTGCTTTTTTGTGAAAATCCCTAAACAGGGATGATGCATGGTGAGTTTTATTAAATTCAACTGGTGCTATCTAACCAGTGTTGATAGAACCAAATGCTACGGCGTCAGGAAATGTTACCCTGTCCGTCAGGTTTCACTGCCAGATAGAGTGCTCATTATTAGCCACTGGCTGTTTCACTAGAGCCTGAGGCAAACAGACAAGGCTGTGCATGATTCCCATTATTGACAGGGAGTGGTGCCTCACTGAAAAAAATGATAACAACGCACTGACAAACGGGTCTGTCCCTAAAAACACAGACTGTAGTGTGAGCCTTTGACAAATTTCCATACGCACAACAGAACATAGTGGAAGATTAGGACACCTTTACTAACACGACGAGCTCTGCTTTCATGAACACAGCAGCAGCTCATTAATGGATTCTTTGTTTTGCTCTATGAGGCCTCCGTCCCTCCTGTTTTCTCCAGCTTTCTCCTACTGCTTTGAGTTTCCTGCAGCCGTTCTTTCCCTGCCTTTCTCACTCCTCCAGATCTCATTTCTAACCCACTCTCGAGGTGTCAGGTTTCCACAGCTGGTTCACATTAGCACCCCCATCCTGTGCTCGCTCTCGCTCCCTCCACTCCTCGTCTTCGTATTCTTCCTCCTCCTCCTCCTCCTCCTCCTCCTCTACCTCACGCTGACCTCCGCCTGTCCTCCATAGCTGCGAGGACTTCAGTGAACAGTGAAGGCTGAACTGTTTCTCACAAACTCACGTAATATCCCCCACCTCCTTTGCTCCTAATCCCTATGTCCTGAAATCGCCCACACTCTAATTCTATTTTCTTTTCTGGTAATTCCCCTCCTCCTACCTCTCCACCTTCAAGTATACAAACCCCACCACCTCTTCTTCTTCCAGACACTATTCTAGTCCCAGCTACACTTAATAACTCCATCATGGTCTCCCCCCACGGCCATCGGAGAGAAGCTGTGTGAGAGAGAAAAATGGAGCACATAAACCAGCTCACATTTCAATCCCTGGATCATTCCCTGCTTTGGCAGAGTATAGGTGGCCTATTCACTGCTCTTTATTCGTGTGTGTGCACGCATGGATGTCACAAGTACAGAACATGTTACTGATCTCGCTGCTGCTTCTGTGCAAAAATACCTCCACTCACAAAAGAAGCTGCACTGAAAGATTTCTGAGGGATTAAAAAAAAAAGACAAGCTAGCTATGCAAACGCTTACAGAGGGAGTTTGTGTCACACAGATCAGACATCCAGACTGGAGCTGCAACTTTATCACAGTTTTGAAGGAAGGTGAATCCAAATACTGAAACTACAGTCTAAGCTTGCCAGTGTATCTGATAACATTATCACAGTTTTCCTGCATCAACATGCATCACAATACAGTAAAAACTGAACTGATGAACTCTGCTGGTGATTAGAGCACAGCAAACAGTTTTCATTTAAACTTTATTCATGACCTTGAGGAGGGTTACAAGGCGAAACACATCAGTTAAACATTAGAGTTGGAACTTTATGCTCTTCTCTGTTTACCTTGAAAGTAGGTGTAGCTGTGCTGGAAGCCTCTACATCTCTTTTACAGACATAGCCAGGAGTATAATGAGCAGTATACTGACTGAGCTTCCAGCACATATGCCAGAGGAGCCATTTGCCCTCTAACTGAATGATAATGAGTCTTGTTAGGACATTGTTTCCACTGGCACTGTGCAAATGCAGTGTGTGGACAGGTCTTTCTAGCAGAAACCTCAGAACATAGCAGAGAGCCAGTCACTGAAGGGGAAATTAAAATGCACTTAAATATAGATATTACGGTTGGAATATGATTTCTTTTTTACGGGACTGGAAACTACGAAAAGCTCCAAAATTGTCTTTGCCACACAGTTGGGGGTGGAGAGGGGGTGAGGCAGATGTCAAAGTTAAAAAGAGGAAGCAGGAACAGATGAAGAGGCTGCACAGAGGTGGAAGTAAAAAACACAAAGGTAATGAGAGAGCGAGAAGGAGAAGGAGGCCGTGCAGACGGACCAAAAAACATTGGCGAGGACTGAGCAAAGGAGTGTGGTGAAGGGTGGAGTCCACACTCGACTCATGTGGTAAAAATCGCAGGCTGTGTTTAGAAACATGTCCAAAAAGGCTCATCTGAGCAGCCGTGGTCCAGAGAACAGGACTCCCTCTGTCTCTGAGTGCTCCTTTTACCGATCGCTTTATGTTGTTCTGTCATTATCCTGATTCTGCGGTCGTTTAAAGTGTATTCTCCGCCAATAGCTCTGCCGGCCTGAAAAGGTCCATATTTAGAGCTATGCTGCACACAGTCCATTTAGAAATGAGCAGGGGAAAACTAACTTCAGGTTAAAGCTGAGGGAATGAGTCTGTACTGCCCTACGTAACACAAATTATTTCATTTTATTGTCATTTAATAATCAAAAAACTAACGTTTACTCACTTAAAAAACAAAAACATTTTCCAGAACAAATCATCCCTTATTTGTTTTGCTAACACTAACAAAAGCACAGTTTGTGATTTCTTAATTTCAGAAATCTGCTTAAAACTTCCTACTGGGACACAGGCAGAGAATGAAAAAGTCAGAGGATTTCACCAACGTCTGTCAGTGATTTATGACCTTATGACCGCTGAACTAAAACCTAGGTCAGACTGAATTTCGCTGGATGATAACGGCTGTTTTTCTCAGCTGAGTGCTGCTTGTTTCAGCAATAACCAAGTGAAGAAAGCCACACCGACTAGATCTTTTTCATCCTACTGCACGTATGGACAATGTGTAACCTTATGACAAAACTGAGGTAGTTTTGACCCCACGGTGTTGCACAAATGCTTGACAGAGGGCCACTTGTCACCCTACTGTATGTGTGTTTATGGTCTGGTTGCTACATTCCCCGCTGCTTTGTAAGTCTTCCTCTTTCTGAGTGAGAGGTTTGAACCTCCTTAAGGTTTGCAAGCAGCAGCAGTTTACATTTTGTACAGTGACACCGATTGCACTGACTGCACACTTTCTTGATTTGATTTCAGCTTCCCAAATCATGGGACTAACAGCTTTTTAAAGCCCTCATCATAATCTAATGATCTACATTTTCCCGCCAACTTGCTCACGCACCAGGGGAAATAAAGGAAAATGTGATGACAGTGGTTCATACTCTGTGATAAATTAAAACAATGCTTTGTTGAAGCCCTGAAGTATGTCTTGTGACATTTTTGGGCCTTTAAGCACACACTCAAGGGCTGCCCTGAGCTTCATCTCGACTATCAAATATTAAATCTAAACTTCAGACCTCTCCATGGGTGCCAGCATGTGAACTTGCCCGGGGCTTAAGGTGCCCTAGACTTTCCTGAGACACACAGACAGAGTACATGTATAAGCACACGCACAAAGAAACTCTTATCACTATGGCTCCAGTCTCAACCACATTTACAGTGTTGTTGGCTCGGCTGTGGGAAGGAGATAAGTCTTGGGAGAGCAAGAGTGGGAAATCACTGCTGTGGGTTTCAATCTCCAGCTCGGGGGTTTGTTGACTTTAGTTTGGATCATATGCCTAACGCAGTTAAAATCTGTGTGCGCCTGATCGAGGAGCGTGGTTTGGAGGAGTGTAAGGGTGAATCTCTTTGTCTGCATTTTCTGTGACATGTACTCACACAAAAGAAAGTCCATGTGAGGTAGCAAACCTTAATAAAGATCTCCAACCCCACAGACACAAATGGGAGATGATACAGGAATTACTAAATAAGGCCAGTGGGTAAAGAGCTCAACAATAACGACCCTGGAAAATAGGCTAAAAATGAAATATTCAGCACTGATGCTATGGAAAGATTAAGAGGCCAAATGCCATCTAGTAAATCCCTGAAGTAGTGGGAGGGCCTTGGGATAAATGAGTGACAGTTTGATGAAGGAGGCATAGCAAGAGGGAAATTACACTCCCCTCTTCACTCTTCCCTTCCCCCCCTCTCATCATTAGTAAGGAGTTGTGCTCCGAGGTACTCCTCCTCAAATTACCTGAAAAGAGACATCCTCTTTTGTTTTGGCCCTCTCACTTCCTCCGTCTGCCTCACGGGCTAATTCTACCTGTCAGATCAAAAAGGCAGCAGGTCTACACAACACAGTAACGCTCACCTCACCTTTAAGAGAAGGTTTAAAATGTAAAGGGGGGAAGAAGAAAAAAACACACAGAGAGAAAAAAAAAACTAAAAAGGAGGGAGAGTTCATCAGTTTACAGTATGACCCAGGAAGACACGGATTGTGTTCCAGATATTAAAATACCATAAAAACGATGCTCTGTGTACTCTCACTTGAACCTCTCAGGTAATAACTAAAGTGTGAGTCAGACGCCATGTGACCCTCATGACTCCGCAGTGGCCCACAAACATGACCAAAGTTTCTGTTACCAAATATACCGACAGGTGACATCCATTTACAAATGCCTGTCCGAGTACACTGGCTTGCACAAATCTGCACAGAGAATTACTCATGACTTTCACGCCCAAAGTTGATGGCTGATGGTAGTGTCACCGGTTAGACAGCTTCTGTGCTTTTTTGCACCCTGCCCTACATGCCAGCCAACGGGCCTCTCCCATCCACTTTGACTTACTCTCACAACCATGTGCATGTCCAAAACTCATGATCCAAAGAGAGAGGGGGCAAAAAAATTAAAATAAAATCCTACGACTTTTCACTTGTTGTGTTCAGCAACTACCATTACTTTAAACTGTACTTCTTATAGTACAGCTAAAAGGAAACTGTAGTTTTCTTTCTTTCTTCTCCACTTTTTTCTTTATTTAAAGGACAAAATTTCAGAAAGAAGGAATTTCCATGACTGCAGTAGTTTTACACTTTCCAGAATTAAGAGGATGTGCAGGATCTCAGCAGAAACCAGGCAAGCTGAAAAAGTACTGCACGTGCAGAGAGGAGGTGTGGAGAATTACTGCTTCACTCTATGCACATTTACTCTTTCAAATAAGGTGAATGTCCTTCAGCAATAAAAAACGGTTAATCATGAGACCCTTTCAGAGACTATCGGGTGCTTCGTTTGCCCAGTTTATCCAGAAGGGTTTTTCAAAGTTTGGTGTTTTACCAAAGTACTTCTAAAAGATAGTCTCCTGTAACAACCTCTGGACAGGTATTCAGAGAAGTATTTTTAAGCCATAGTGTATGGGAAATAAGTAAATATGATAAAAACCACCAAGGACTTTATCATAAAATTAAATCTAAAAGGATTTTTTCCCTGCAAGTGCACATAATGTGTGCACAACGTTATAATCATGGCGTAGAAAATGTAGTGAAGGTTCACGATACGGATACAGTGAGGGAAATAAAACTATAACACACAATTACCTACATCTTTACTACAACAATGAACAGATATGGCTGCTCCTATAATGCTGAAACTGTTTTGGACCTCTACTGTATGCATGCAAAGACAGGACTGAGTCAAATGTATCATGGTTCAGCTAATATTTTGGCTCTTTGGGAGCAACTGCAGGCCAAACGTCCTCTTTGCCTTTAAGGAACTCGCCCACAGATTTCTATTCACAATTGTTTCTCTCTATATGTACTAGCACAGCAGTAATAAAATTATAACAATTAAAGACAGGTTCTACGCTACTCTTTATGTCTCTTCAGTAGAAACTAACCAGATAAGATAGTTTACAATATCATAGTTAACACAGAGCATGAACTTAAAAGAACAGCTGAAAGGAAACGACTGAGTTTTTCATGAGCCGGATCCATCATTCAACACTCATCCATGCTGCTTGTGAGAACTACGAGAAATGCATATTCCAAAAATGTTTTCATGCTCTGAAGAAACAAAACAAACAAACAAAAAAAGTTCTTCAACAGCACCCAGCATGAGTCTGTCATTAATTATCTGTTGACCTCGGGCATGATCCATGTGACATAATTAAGCAGGTCCAAGCCAAATAACCAGAGTGACTGTTTACTTACAACCGGCTGCCTTTAATACACTGAGGAGACTAATAGGCACATAATTAGATTTTTTGCACAATGAGCCTTTTGACTGACAATACAACACAGTTGCGACCAGCAAGCCTGGACAGAGGAAAGTGTGTGCCTTCATGTGCACATAAGTGTGCGTGTTGTTCATGTTTGGCTTCAGACAGCAGAAAAACTGTCTGACTACCTAATCAGTCTCACAGTAGGCCTGTTCTCTGTCAGCTGACGTTCTAAACTGAGAGACTTCTCTCTTTGTCTCTACAGGGCAATGTTGCTTTCTACAGTTTAATCTTATTGTCAGGATCACTTAAATCAGAGGGAAAAATACCAACTCTGTGGTCAGGAAAAGAGAAAGTTAGCTGAGCAGGAAAGGTGAATAAAGCCAGGCTTCTCAAAAGTGTCCAATATTAGTCGAATTGTAGAAGAAATGTAAAAACGCAATATTATAACCTGCAACTACAGTTAAATAGCAGTAAAGTAATAAACAGCACCATAAAAATAAAGCCTAAAAGGATATGGTCAACTCTTAAAAGACTGCACTTAAATGAAGCTTATTACCCTCTGTGCATATTAACGACACAGTTCTGAAGTTGGGCAATTTTGTTTCCTAAGCCTGGTTTGTGAATATCCACTGATCACCACTATCTAGATTTTCTTCCTCCATCTGAGAATATCTCTAAAACTAACAACGGCTTATCTTTAGATGTTAGATACTGCTTTGACGTAGCAATATCTCCTCATGTCCCCCATGCACGTGTCTCTTTTCTCATCAACACAAAGCGCTAACAAACTAGTGTACACAGAGATTGGCACCTGTACAATAATGTGTATCTGACCTTCAACAGACTGGGAAAAAAAAGTCAAACAAATTAAGGAATGTTGCTTTTGTTGTCATCCCTTCTTGCACATGTAGCAATGTTTAAATTCCACAAACTCTGGGAACAGACGCACAGTAGGATTCTCATCACATTTAATGAAATATGATCAGCTTCAGGAACCAGCGATGGTCCGTGTGTGTTTGGAATTTGGCTTGGGAGTGGCAATGCAATTAAAAAGACTACACAGTCTTAATTACAAACTAGCCTACGCTGTCAGAAAGTAAAAGACTTCGATCAAGCATCTCATTGGTCTCCTTTACGCTGTGGGCCTTTTTCTGGTCTGATTACACCATAGCTACGAGAGGAGATTCATTCACAGGTCGTTTCAAGCTTCAGTTTAATTGTTTTGTCCTCATTTTTTCTCCTGTAATAAAAATGTTGTCAACCTTGATAACCCACTCAAATTAAAAAAGAAAAAGAAAAAAAAGATGGGCAGTAAAATGTGTTGGCAGAGCCCGGAGCGATCAATTCTACAGAAACACAAGAGAGAGTAACAAAACCCCTGAAATGTCCCAGAAATAAAATCTTGGAGGTGGAAATGTGTGTGTTGGTATTGTTCCCAGTACTTTGTCAGACAGAGCGGTCTTTTATTCCCCCATTCGTGTCTGAGCAAAACCTCATGGTCCCATGAATAGGCTGGGGTTGATCTAAAACCCCCTTTTTTCCTGCCTTGGCTTTCACATCCAACAGTCCCCTTATGAGGCATGTCTTCTGCTGTGCTCACACTTTTTGTTAAGTGTTGTTAAAGTGTGTGCAGCATGACTTAAGCTAAAGATGTTGTTTGGTTGCAGGCCCAGCCAGTGGATCTTACCTGCAGTATTCAGTGCCGTTGCTGAATTTCAGGCATGTAGCGTTGTTTACACAAGGTGCCTTATCATCCACACACTGCAGGGCTGCAAGAGACAAGAGCAGAGTTTTAAGACCAGAAAGGCACTTCATATCCACAACACTTTCTAAATAAATGCCAATGCTAAGCCAGAACATCTACTTATAAACCAATCTGTGTTGTCATCCATCATGCATGTGCAACATTTTGATATTATAAGAGTAAAGAGTAGTAACAGTTTTCTCAGTGAAATGCAAACGTTTAGGCTGAAAATAAATGCTCTAAAATCTTGTCAGGTAAAGGAGAAACATGTCTAATCCTCAGTTTCCCACAAACCCCAGAGTCATATCCCCAGATATGGAACTGGTACTCTAGGCAACATATGCACTCATAACTAGTTTAGCTGCCACAATAGCTCTCCTCTGAGTCATCGATGAGAGAGTCAGAGATACTTTGTATTTGAGGAGATGGGGGTGACTGAGGAATAACCGGTTTGCAAAACAATGTTTTTTTGTTTGTTTTTTTTTTTTTTTTTTTGGGGGGGGGGGGGGTTGGACCAAGGGAGGAAAATCTTCCAACTAAATGAAGCAAAGATCAACACAGAGGTTCCATTCAAAGAATTCAAATTGAGCAATTTCACAGTGGAAATACCAAACTGTTATCCTGCTTATGTTATCATTTTGTTTGAGAAGGCTGGCACACCTGCTGCTGTGAAATCACTTTTGCACCTTGGCCTAACATTAAACCTGTATACAATGTAACTGTAACATTAGCAGGCTACTCAGTAAGCATCCTAAGAGTGCTTATCTTGATAACACAATATAATGTTACCATTCCAAATAAATGATCTGCCACAATGACAGCGTTTTGTGTTTTTTGTGTTGTTTTTTTTAATTACTTAATCCTTCTTCTTTTTGAGGAAGGAATCACTCAAAATCATGACTAGGCATTGACTGGACTCACTGAGGTCTTCCCATTGCCACCTCTTACCATAACCACCCACGTCTAAAGGCTGACGCAAACCCACTCCGTCAAGGAATGTCCACTCCCCTTCTATGGGGGTATTTTTAAGGAGCTGACCCAAATTTACTCTAAAAGTATCGGAGTTTTCCATTAATACCATAACTATCACAGTTTTGAGAAAAAACAAGTTAACAATTAGCTGTACTGGCTGTTAGTCCTTATCTGTTAAATGTGTTTGTACAATGATGGGATAGCTACACATAATTTCATTCACGACTTCCTCTATATGACTGTGTCTAAACACAGAAATAAATAAATGACGTGACAGTGAAAAGTATTTTCGTGCACATCAAAGACATAGCATTGTTAAATAACTCAAATGTTCCTAAAAGGTGGGGAGCCCCGGCTTCACTCGCACTCTTTGAAATTCAAAAATGAGTATTTAAAACTCGTTCAGGTTTCTCCCCATTAAATGGTAACACCCCCACAGACGTACACTCTCCCCTGTGAGGGAAACCCTCCAAGCAGAACTGCAATTCTTTCCTTCCTGCCCTGCTACAGAGCGGGGGGCTCGCGACTCATCTCACCAGCAATGCGGAGGCAGTCTGAAATCAGGCAGTGGTCACAAACACACAAAAATGAGCGTTGATGAAGACAACAAAGACACTCATAGCCAGACACATCAGCCATTGTGCAGCCTTCGAGCCGCCAGAGACACATGGCTGAGGAGGTCTTCACACACACCATGCCAGCCCATCATGCCAGACAGAAGTGTGGTTTTCTCTGCCTTTAGTTGTAAATGTAATATGCTAACTAAATCAAGGAGGTCATTGTTTAACATCAGTGATTAATTAAGCAGAACTGTCATAAATTATTAGAAGCACTTGTATAAATGTTTCTTAGCACTTTGCTTCATTTATAGTCTCACATGTTTGGTGGTTATACGATGCATCCCCACTCTGCAGAACAGAGCTCTTTTTACAAAACTGAGGGTAGGTCAGCTGATTTAGAAGAAACGCCAACAATGTCTTCACAAAACAGTCATTGCATTACAGGAAGTGCGCTCAGCAGTGGTGTTATTTCCTGAGTCTAGATTAATCACAGTGTCACTCAAGTTAAAAAGCCACGAGGGCAGTAATGACATCTAATTCTGTTTATTATGATTATTTTATTGATAAATTTGCACACAGCTTATTTGCAAGTGCTGTGCATTCAGCGTCTGGTCCAGGAGACTAATGCTTCAGAGTGAGGCTGATGGACATAGCACATTAGACACGGGGATATCGTACATAAACCACGGTGAAATTTATAATCCCAGCAGGCATGCACGCACACATGCTACCCTAGATATGCACACTTGCACAGGCATCCACTGCACTTCAGTGTGAGTTGATATCAGACTGCTGCTGCTGTACAACAGACCGCAGACCGTGTCGTGCTATTTTAGGACCATTTCTTTTGACACACAGCGTCTGCGCCTGTCCTGGTTAAAAATCATGCATGCATATTAACACAATGAAGAAAATCCACATTTATGTGGTTAAGGCATGTGACCCTAGGGTTTTGGGGTTTGTTTTTTTTTGCTCTGATAACTTTTAAGTCAAAATGTAGGGTAAAAGTCATGTTTTATCTGCTTTTATAAAAATAATTACAAGTTTACAATAACTGTAAGTTAGCTAACACTGGATACTAGTCCTCTAGCAGATAGATTTAATGTGTTTTGCTGGTTAGTTCTTTAGTTGAGTGAATGGAGGATGATGAGCTGAGAAAACTGGTGTATGAAGGCAAATGGAATGAAAGAATGGAAGCATGAGAGCAGAGACCGGAAAACTGTGCTCTCATCCCCCGACTGGTTTGACGAGCTTCCCATACAAGCTGTCGTAATGCCAGATGCAACGATCTTACCAGATTTGGGACAGCCTGCCTCTTATTACGCCATTTTAAAAAGCACACACGCGCACACACACATACACACACACACACACACACACACACAACACAGACACAGCTGAATTACCCGACACTACACAGGTTACTAATTCCATGACAGGAAGGTTGGAAAACAGTTTAGCAATCTGTTTTTCGAAAATGAAAACAATTGGTTCACACACATTCGTATGACCGATGAGTGTATTGTATCCCTTCCACCTAGTGGTTCTCACACTTTACTATCAATGATCCATGGACAGGAACATTTCCCAGGAATGAGAGCCTTGATAAGACTCGATCGACAAAGTCAACAGTGAAACTACCGCCAGATGTGGTGAGCTGTGAAGGAACACACAAGTTACCTGACTGAATGCTCATGATTATTTGGATCCTTCCTGAACAAAAACCCTTGTTCTTTTTCTCACTTGCTGCTACCTTATCTTCAAACTGTGCGTGTGTGTGCGTGTGTGTTTAAAGGAGATGGCAGGGCATGAGTGGAGTACAAAAGCAGATTTATAGACTGTGCAGCGTGAAAAGACTGGGAGCAGAGCTGTGAGTGATCCCTGGTGATGGAAGCTGACTCTGTACAGGTGCCTTTGTGCAGATTATTCTTCAAACTGTCCTCGTGCTTTCAGCATGTTAACTTCACTGCACACTCAAAACTGTAGGAGGCTGCACAGAAATAAGTAAACATTTATTTTGGTTTTCATTGTATTATGTGCAGCACACAGCACAGGACTTATTCAAACTTGTGAAAAGGATCCAAACTCCTTTATTAAAAAGTTGTTTCAAAAGGCAGATTTAAATGTTAGCCTGGTTACTGAGTAGTCTACTAATGCTACAGTTACATTATGCTAGCCTCCCAAATTTTTGATGTTAACCATTTCAGCCTAAGGAACAAAGCTGATTTCACAACAGGAGTGCCAGCGGTCTTAAAAAATGGGGGGGGGGGGGGGCACTCTGGATGTGTTGTCATTGCGAACTGAAACTTAGTCAACTGAGTTCTTTGAACTGATCTGGATTCTGGTCTTTTAGTCGCTTTTCTAAAGTATTTCCTCCACTGGTTCGAAAAACACGATGACAACATTTGCATGCTGCCTTTTGCGAATCAATTACCGTTTATTGATATTTTGTGCACACTCTAGTTGAGCACATGCAGTACTGCAGTGAAAAATTTGTATTTCAATCCAGGCATCCGATTTTCATCAGTAACAGTCAAAGGAGAAGCTAATAAATACACACAGACTACTACAAATTCACTTGACCTGGGTAAAACAGCAACTTTCCTGAGGTAGACAAAAGCCAGGTTTGTGGATTTTAGAGGCTTTTATCAACCATGAAAGGAGCTCATCCATGACTGAACTAGCTGTGATTATGGTGGTAAAACAGAGTGTAAAAAAAGACTTCACTGTACATTACATGTCATGATGTAATATAACTCTGTCAGCTGTCAGTTTTTTTTAAAGTTGGCCCTGTACCAGTATAGCCGTTTCCTGCTAATGTTCAACTTGTTCTACGATTTAAAAAAAACCCTTGCCTTCAAAGTTGCAGCGCACTTCTTTAGTTTTCATTATATTTAGTGTGCTGAGAAAAGGCAAGCTCATCATTGTTGACACAGTCGTCTCTTAGCATTATTGTCACCTCCAGATGACACTAATTAGTCTGTTAAAAGCCTTTTTCAGGAACTGCAAGTTTCATCAGTGTGTTAAAGTGGCAGCATTCTGTCACGGTGACATCAGTCATGATGGTGAAGAGTCAGACATAAACACAACAGTGGCTGAGTGAGCAGTGATACAATCGGGGTTTATTACAGTGGCAGAAATCATCAATGTTGTGTCACAAAATTTTTGAACATGAGAATGTCACTATGAGCTGTGGTCACACAACCTCCAACAGAGAAATCTCACTTCTGGATTTGGAAATAGCAAAAATGCTTGAAACACAGAACTATGTCTCGCTTGACATACGTGGAAATGAAAGATAACAATATATTAATATACAGCTATTTCTGCCATCAGGACATTCTCCGAAATAGCTGCTTTTGGATATTTTTTAAGTGAGCTGAGCAACTCCCACAGCAAACAGTGGCAGTTGTAATCAAAATGCCTGTCCAATTACTGTGACAGCATGTAGTTCAGTGGTGAAAGTGACACTCGCACTGGTGTGACGTGCGGTTGATACACTCTCCCCGGATCATACCACAGACTATGTGGCAACCTAACAGAGGAGCTTTGCAGACACACTGCTGCTGATAAGAAAAAGACAAAAAAGTAAGAAAGTCCTCAGTGTTTACATCCAGCAGGCTGTTGAGTTCAGAATGCACTTGTGGAAATTCTCAAACCAATGTGCTCTTTTAAAATTTCTATATTTTCATGTGAAAGCCCTAAAAGCTAAAAATGTTGAGACTTAAATGTAATAAAAATCTATGTAAAGAAAAGCCTGAAACCACAGTCCAAGTGGAGTCTGGCTGGTGGTGCTCACTTTATAAGCCACCATAACAGGTCCCCAAAGAGCTCGAACGAGAAGAAGGAAGAAAAAAAAAAAGACGACTAGGTAGTGAGACGGAGGGAGGGAGAGGAGATGAGACAGGGTTTGAGCTAATAGCTGTGGATTGATATGGGGAAGTAATTATGAAACTGCAGACAAAGACACCACACGAACGAGTGTCCCAGAGTACTGGCAAATACCCATACAGCCGAGGGCAGGAAGTTGTTCGCGCTGAGTGAGGAAGTAACCCCATTTCCTGGAATTGCTCTACAAGCCTCCATATCCAGGAGGCCAAGCAGTTGTCATGGTAACATGCAATAAAATACCCTTAGCTCAGCATGTGCGGTGGGAGACAAAGCTCCAGCTAAACACTGTTACCCTTAGGGGAGCTTTACTGGCCCACACAAACAGTGGCGGTAGCGAGCAGGCATACCAAGCACGAGCTTTAAGGCTCAAGTCTTCCAGGTCTGCTTCAGACTGAGGGTGGTGTCATACAGGAAGAACAGTAGAAACAGTAACATGCTTAACTGGGATGTCTGGAGCTGATCTTGTGTATTTTAAACAGGAGAGATCACAGCACATTTAAACGCAAGGCTATCTGTATTAAAGTACAGAGGACTACATCCCGAGCATTGTTTAATGCAACTCTGACCACACCAGCTGTCCCAAAACTTTCACTGACATCTGTTAAATCACTGAAAACTTTTTATGAACCCATTCATTAGAAACGCATGGGTGAACCACTGACTAGCACAAAACATTTAAAGTAGTCATTTTCTTTAATTGATGAACATTAGGTTAAGATGGAGGACAAAAAATCCTGACTGTGGTTAAGATATAGGGGGAAAAAACATTCAGTGATTACCCCACTGACCAACCAACTGCCTCACTGGTTTTTACTGCCTGGAAAAGTTCGAGGAGCCTCAACTGAGCGTATGGAGCAGGGCCGAAGTGTTTTTGTACAGCTGGACAGCAGGATACAGTGCTGGATCGCTTTCTTCTGTGTGTGTGTGTGTGTGTGTGTGTGTGTGTGTGTGTGTGTGTGTGTGTGTGTGTGTGTGTGTGTGTGTGTGTCGGATCAGGAACTTGCGCGAGACCAGAGACGGTGCGGTGCTGGAGAGGGACCGAGCAG
>VURO01050472.1:46173-57091 GCA_015108175.1 Pelvicachromis taeniatus | reverse complement strand
TGTGTGTGTGTGTGTGTGTGTGTGTGTGTGTGTGTGTGTGTGTGTGTGTGTGTGTGTGTGTGTGTGTGTGTGTGTGCATGGACACAAGTCCATGCACACACACACACAAGTCACACAAGTCTGACGCAAAGCTTTTCCTGAAAAAGATGTGTGGTAAGCCTGTACATCAATCAGCATTAATGGTGCCTTCACTAACGCACAAGTTACCCATGCCATGCGTAGTAATGCGGTAAAGATGCTGGCTCTGTTTAATTAGTTATGAGCTGTTCTGCTGGTGCTGTTCCTCGTGTCAGTGTTTTTTAAAAAATTGCAGTGCACGTTTAGCTCAGACCGTGAACTGTGATTACTTTCATTAGCACTCCACTGGTTTTCAACCACTCAAGGTGAATTTTGGGTATCGCCATCTCCCATTTCAGAAGTAAAAGTGTTTGTTTTTTTTCATGTAATTAGTGCATAGGTGTAAAGATAACAGGAACCTGCGGTTGATGACTCGCACTACAGCACTGCTACACTATCAATGGTACTGGTGGAGAAGGTTTTCATCTCAGATTTACAGAGCTCAGCGTCTCGTTAATTCACAACCTGAACACTGGAAGCGATCACAATAACAAGTTTCTGATTTACTGAATATTAAACACAGGACTGAAACTAATACTGTGGCCCGTTACTGCAAAGCATTTCTTTCTGAGCTTTTCCGTGCAGTTTCCCTCTGCCTCCTGCCTGATGTGCACCGGTTGGTTCATTATTCCATGCGCCCTGCCTGCCTGTCTCCAGGATTACGGGGCCACGTTGGCCAAGGAATGCAGGCCACAGTAATTCCCTGTTAATTTGCTAACCTGCTCAACAGTGCAGACACAACGCTTTGTAATCCCCTCGACCTTCACAGCCACAAACTCTGCCCGCTATAGTAATGGTGCATGTGGTTCACGTAGGGCGTGCACACAGCTTCATTCTGGTTTTTGCCTGTAGTGTATTTAATGTTCGTGGATCAAAGCCGCTCAGAGAAAACTGGTTTAGTAGGAATTGGTGGTTTCAGCAGTACTCAGAACAATGGTGTCAAGCCCATAACTAGGACTTTCATCTTGACTGCTAACCAACTTCAACACCATAACCACACCAAGTCTAACGATTTACATCTATTCTTTGGAAAGGTAACTAGAGAGACAGGCCACATTTACTGTATTCGTGCATGTAAATGCAAAACCAAATATATACGGAAAACAGTGCCCTCAGAAGTTCCCACTGACTTCTGTGGTTATCCACCTTTTTTTTTTACTACTAAAATAAACAAATAATGGGGAGGCAAAATACATGAGGAAGAGCTGTGTAGTTACATGACTAACTTAACTGTATGCAATCTGAAAGCGATAGCAAATTTAGCTTACTGAGGCTGTATGAGAAAGTTGGATTGTGTCACCGATAGGATGCTTCAATTCACTTTATTAGATACACGACTACAGTGAGTAGGTAGGGTTGAAGATTAGCAAATAATGCAAAGCTGTGGGTTGCTCAATAAACATCTTTGTCTTCCCTGCACTGGGCACAGGCTGCTGCAGATAAATCATATTTCACACCAGGCAGCAGCTTGGGTCAGATGCAAGTAAACCGCGGGTGGTACAATCGCTGCTCATTGTTAGCATGTATGTACAATGCAATACAAACACACACGCAAATAGATACGCACACGCATAGTAGCAGCCTGCCGTTTGCACTGGGCAAGCATTTGCAACCATCCACATGCCCGGAGCACAGGGGCAACACTGTGTCGTGTGCCACAACAACGGCACCTACGCTTCCTCGAGAATGAGAACGCTCTGGCTAAGGTCAAACCTTTGCGCCGTTTCCGCAGACTGAGCTGTGATTCGTGCTCTCCCGCTTCACACTAAAAGCTCTCAACCCACAAACGTTTGGCAGGCTTTCATTATGAATTAACTAACCTGAAACCACCTTTGTGCTATCGAGACAATCAAAATCTTTTAACCTGTCACATGAATAGCTGACTCGCATGCATCAAAGGATGTGGCAAAGACAGCATCCAGACATTATGCAGCTTCATTACTGGCAAGAAACGAGATCAAAAACGAGGATGGCTAACTGTGGTGCAAACAGCGTGTGAGGAGAGGGAGGGAGAAACAGAGAGGGAGGGAGGGAGGAATGTCAAACACCAACAACATTCCTGTGCTTCTCCTTGCACTGCCTGCAGCACTTTTACATTGTCTGTCTTCCTTTTGTGTAACTTCACTGTTCACAAGTCACCTATAATCTATAAAAAACCGTGAGAGAGAAGAGCAGGGTTGGAGCTCTGGGCTGAAAGGTTAGAAAAACATGTGGGACAGAAATCAATTCCCCCGCCTTTGTACTCTCTTTATGTGAAGGACGTAAAAAGAGTACAAAGGCCGGCAGGTTATTTTGTATTTTCACAGCTCTCTGAGCCACCACTGAAACTAACTCAGCAAAGAAAAAGAAAAAAAGAAAACACACATTACAGTAAAAGCCAAGAAACACCGTTCAGTGATCACAAAACTATATTCACTATATGGTGAATATATAAACACCAAAAGTCAAGGATCAGGGTCATCTGCAGATGCAAAACATAACCACAGAAGAGCTCAGAATGAAGGTAAACCCATCTAACCCCAGCCACATCCCTGTGATGTTCACCAATGAGCTGTATCTTATCTTAACCAGACGATTGCAGCTGTGTGTACATACACAAATCATTGTGAACAAACCTTTCTATATTTCAGTTCTATTTAAAGCACGAGTGCTTTGTACGACCACAGTAAACAATAAAATATAACCTGAAAAAAAATTGGCAATGCCAGTATTGTTATGTTTTTGTTACCTGCGTATCACCTTGACCAAAACAGCAGGTAATAAGTTGGGTAACTGCGTTTCCACAAAAACAGCATCACTGTCTGTTTTTGTGGTAGACCTCCACCCAGAGTCATTTTGCTGCTTTAAGCTAAATACTTAAAGAGAGACTTTAACTGTTATTACAGATAAGTGAGTGGCTAAACAACAAGAACAAGTTTCTAGTTAGGAAACACTGAATTCAAAGCAGATGCTGTGGATGTTGATATTACCATTTATACCGCAAAATGTACATCTATGTATTTTACACGTACATTCCTGCGAACTTCATTAATATGTTCAGTTCTTACACACAACCGCACTGTACACTCACATGACATTTAACCCCCAAAGGCTGAAAAGCAACACCGCAGAAAGCGTATTACCGTCAGTGTGCGCTGACACCGCTCTGTTAATTGGGAAGTCTAAACAAGATAACGTGTCCATTTTGAATTCTTTCTCCAGCGCTCGCTGCTCAACATCTGGGCAGCGGTGCGACACAGCCGTGCGGTAGGCCGTAGTATCCGGATTAACCAGACCATAACGCCCTGAATTAGGTACAGGGCGTGAGGTAGGTCCACATGGAGGTGTGCAGCCATTCTCGTTATTTTAAATCTAACGAATACAAAGTCAGCGGCCGTGAACACAGGAGAGTCCACTCAAAGTAAAAGGTACCCAGCGTGTGTCAGAAGGCCACGGAGGAGCCCAGAAAACCCCCCCACTAAATCACCTCAAACTACGATTAAAACCGCTGCCATAACTCACCTCCTATCTAAAGTCAGTCTATGGAAAAGTTTATTTTGTTTGTTTTTTAAGAGCTAACAGGTTAAAAGCGACCTCACCCAACTAGCTAGTGTGAAGAGATGCTAAGTGTGTCCGCAGATGCAGAGGCAACGAAACGTGATGACAAGCCCGGTGACTAAAACACACCACGGTCTCGCCACGGCGCAAAACTTACCCAGAGAGACCTGGATGAAGCAGAAGACAAAGGCCAGCGACTTCCCCGGGGAGAACACGGGTATCTGCTCCATTTTCTCTGTAAAATCCACATAAGGTCGCCAGCCCGAAGCTGAGCTGTCTCCCCGGACGGTTCGTCACTTCTCAGAAAGTTTGGCAGGAGATGGCTCAGGCGGGAAAAAAAACAGACGTTCGAGATCAGCCGCGGACTCTGAACATGTCACTGTTTTCCACCCTGTACGTGTTTAACGAGCCGTCTCATTAAAACCGTTTAAAACGCACATAAAGTTTAAGTTCTCTAGTCACACACGGGTCGCTCCTCCACCTCTCAGCGCTTACTGAAGGCACCGCCGCCGAAGAAGCGCAGCACATATCCTTCCGCTGCACACCGCGAGGATCTATTACGGAGCTTTAAAAAGACACTAAAACACATTTAAAACACGGAGCTTAAATCCAAATTGGGCTTCTATATAGAACGTGTAGAAAAAGCGTTCCGCTCAATATATGTTTTATATCGTGAACGAGACGAGAGGGGGATTTAGATGTTTTTCGTTCTCAGTGTCGCCGCGGCGGAGGAATTTTTTTTCTAATTTTTCTACTTCTCTCGAAGTCTGCTATGACTCAAAATTAACCCGTTCAGTGATTTCTTCTCTTTTCTTTCTCCTCCGCGGGTGCTGCACGTTTTTTCCAGGTACGTCTGTGAACGCCCACACTTAACCAGCGCTCTTCGTTACCGTCGCAGTTGTGCCGAGGTTCAGCTCCTCCGCGCTTTTCAGGTGCTTTTGGGGAACAGAAATCTCGACTTTAAAGGTAAAACATCGGAGACTGAATGTGGATCAACAGTGACTTCTAGTGAGTTCCAAAAACACTTTTTGTTACACGTTTTTCCCCCTCCTTTTAATACTGTGTGTCATCAAATTTAAAGGGATTGTTTTAAAGAAATATATGAGCCCTTTTAAAATTATTTGAATTAAAAACTCATTTGAATCATCAGAATCAGAATACTTTATTAGTTCCTAAGGAAATTATGTAAAGACAGTTGAAGTCAGTATAATTGGACAGAAAGAGCTGCATAAGAAGCTACAGCCTGGTTTTACAGGTACACAGGTAGCCGGGAGCCTACAAGGTTACCTACTACAAGGAAAACATTGGAAAGACAATAAATGCTTTGGGGGATTTCAAACTGTTGCTTTGTTTTTCTTGGAAGCTTCATCACTCCCCCATGCTCAGACAGGCCCATCACACTTTCTTTATAACCTGTTAGTTATCACAGAAATCACAGACTCATTATCCCCTATCAGGAGGAATGATCCAAGTGTAAATCACACGCTCATCACAATAACAAAGCCGTGTCTCATCCCAATGATTTGTTTATCTTTACACCCCATTAGAGAAACATTGCCGAGCCTCCTGCTGCCACCAGCGTCCCTTTGTCCTCTATTCAACTCTGCTGAAAGGCCTGGAACCAGAGGAGAGCAAATTGATCTCCTCAGGGGTCCGTACTGACAATGCTTTTGTTGCTGTGGCCAATGTCAAGCTCTCGCTCTCCATGCGTGGTTGGCTGTCAGGTGTTGGCACGACAACACACGCCATTTGGTCAGAAGCTGTTTTTATTGACAACCCCGTCTCATGTTTGCTGGTTCTTCACTCTTCACTTTGTGAGTAATTTTGGTTCACATTTCTTTCATTTTATCACTGAAGGCGATTAATGAAATCCAGAATTTCTAATAAATATCATATTTCCCATTAAAGCCAGCAGTGATATAAATCACATGAAAGGATCGCTTTGTCTGCAGCTCTGTTGTCCTAATGACGTCACTCCAGATGTGGGCTTCTGTAATTTAGGAAGGATGGAGTGAGAAAGGGTGTGGCTCTGCCTCATAAGCAGAAAATGCTGATTAGTTCCCCCTTGCCATTACTCTGAGAAAAGAATGTGTTAACACACAAGTCTGACATGATTTCAGAGAAAGCAGTAAAAAGCAAAGGAAAGCTCAGCAACCCCGATGTTTTAAACCGCATTTTCTGCAACTAATCAGCAGCTCCAGCCTCAGGTCGCTTGTTTATGAAGAGTTTACCAGGCAACAAAAGAAAGTAGTCACTTTGCTAGTGCTTCAGCTTTCATGCAGCACATTTTGGACCAACTCTGTGAGTATTAGTCTTTTGTGCTTTAACTACCCTTGGCTTGGCTCAGAGCCACGAGGCCCCGGCACGCTGGTGAGAGCCACTTTCATCAGTGTTGGGGCTCTTCACACCGATTTGAAACTCATCCGTCAAGGGTGACTCCAGCTGTCGGCTTGTAAAGCTGTGCTCCACACAGGGGACAGATAGTCATGACTGATTATACCAGGGACAGCCCGTGCGTGATCTTGTCCACTCCCCTTAACCATAAACACGCCATCTTCCCCGAGCGTGACAGCCATGTGAAACCAAATCAGTGCCTGTTATTCAAGAAGAGTGTTACACTGCCTTTATGTTTGACGATGGCAGATAGTATGAAGTGTGTATATGATGCCTTTCTATAATTAGTAGCGGCAGGCACCGATACGCTTTTCATTACCCGGCTGTGGCAGCTGATTTGCTTGCATCAACAGTTGTGCATAGTTGAAGTGGTTGCTGCATGCTGGTTCTGGATGCTTCTATATGTTTCATACTTACTATATAATTACACTATTGAGAACAGCACTCTTAAACCTCAGTGCAGTCCGTAAGCTTCGCTGAGAGTGTTGACAAGCTGGTATTTTGTGCAGGCTTTGCTGAGATGAGCCTGAACGTAGGTATGAAGCTCTCATGACCTCTGTGCCTTTGTTAAGACGCGTGCACATGTTGCACAGGAAGCATCATTTGTCTAATGCCACCTTTACACTGTAAGCAGATCTAGTGAACAGGAAGCTGAGGGGGTATATTTAAGGTTGATTATCACCTCGCTGACCTGCTTTGACTGTCGTAAAAGAGACAGCCTGCAGACAGCTTTACGTGTGTGATATGCGCGCCCCCAGAGGATAAAAGACCTGTGGATATATTGTCTTAAAGGTTACAATTAAATCATCAGCCATGAGAGTGATCCTTTAGATTTCAGATCTCCTTGACAGAGATTGGCCACTCGTCAGGTCAACAAGATAAGACTCCACATGGTATCTTATTTACAGAGAGATATAAATCTGATAGAAGGGTTTCAAAATATTTAAACACTGTAAATAATTTTACTGTGTGAACTTGAGGTTATATGATCGAAATGTCAACAAAGAGGCAGATAATGCCCACATAAGTTGAAAAAGGTCTCAGATCAGCATGGAATCAGTGTAATCATTTACTTGGTGAGACATGGGATAGGCTAGAGAAAGTAAACATACCAGTGCAAGTTTTTTGTTGTTGTTTTTTTTAATTGGCTTCAATTCTGTTGTAAAATATTAAGATGGGGACATCTTGACAACCTCAAAGCACTAAGTGTATTTTTATAAACACTCGTAATTACTCAAAACCGATCTATAATGACAAAACCACTCAACAAGCAAAAGCTGAGGCTTTACATTTTTTCTCATTGAGCTGATGAATCAGTTAGTGAGCACACGCGGCTTAGCTGTTAGCAGTCTTCGGCTTTGGTCTCGAAGAACAAGTGATAGTAATGCAGCGCTTGGCAGTGGCTGGCCTCCTGAAAGAGAGCTGCTACTCTGTGATCAGGTCTGTGTGAGAAACTAAGATAGTGTGTATGATCAAATGTGTGCGTCACAGCGTTCCACGGCGGTCAAAGGTGGAGAGTCGGAGAGTGCGAAGTCACGATGTGGCCGAGCATGATGCGGGCAGAAACTTCAGTCCCCGACGAGAGGAAGAGGGTTTGCTGGCAGAGAGGTGAGGAAACAGGTGATGAAGGAAAGGTGTGAGGAGGAGGGATGCGTGCGCGTGTATGAGAACACATCCTGTAAGTTGACCTGGGGCTCTGGCAGGGCCAGGTGGACAGGAATGTGCTGTTGCGTGTGGATGGGATCCTCCCTTGCGTGCCCACCGTCACCCCACACTAGCAGGCTATTTATATTGCACTGTGGGAAAATAACAGCCTCAGCAGTGTCATCTGGGCCCTGCAAGGTTTATATTGCCCGCCTACACGTACATGTACATAACACCCCAACTCCCCGAGTCACAAACAGCTGAGACAAACTGGCATATTAGCTCTATACGTGAGCATTATTGCTACTGAGGCACTCAGAGATATAATTCAACTCACGACGGACAGTTTTTCTGTTTCTTTAATGCGGCGAAACACAAAGACTTGGGTTTGTAATGCCTTTGAGAAATACTAGTAGGACACAAATTTAGAGCACTTTGATAGGATTTTAAATACATCCCCAGACGCACCGCACATGCACATGAAATCTCACTTGTGGAAAGCAAACAGCCCTCAGTCTTCTGGGATGAATATAGTTTTACTGTCAGCTGCAGGAAGTAAGAGTTAAATAAAAGCAGGCAAACAGGGAGCAACTGCAAGGATCGAACATCTTAGCCACAAAAAAGCACAGATTGGAATAATATTTGAAATGTGAGTTTTGTGTAGGTCGGTGTTAATGTTGACACCTCCTACAGCCCGAACTTCAGAAAGGCGACGGATGGAAGTACGACTGAAATGAACGCAATCCGCTATATATAAACATCCTGTGTGACACCGCATTAAGCACTGGGTTAGAACCAAAATAATGATATCACCTTATCACTTTTATATAACATAACCTTCATACTGTAGAGTTAAAGTTTGGACCTCTGCAACCAAGTCTGTGTAACAACTGCACCCGTCATGCTGCTGATGATATATTGATCTGAGAGAGGTCTCAGGGAGGGCAAACTGAGTCTGAGCAACTCCCACCCAAGGTCACATCATGCATTAACACGTAGCACACAGGGACGTGCAGACACACACAGCAATGTCAGAAGGAACACATAAACACACAGACACGTAAATCTCAAGCCTCGTCCATCACGTCCCGGTCATCCAGGCCCAGGGGTGCATGTGGGTCAAACTAATCTAATATCCAACTAACGGGCTGAAGTAACCGACTCATACTCTGCGACAACATATGGTCACATGCTTACATAGCATACAAGAAACACGGGTTATAAACACTCGTTGAGAAAAATGCACGGAACGTGATCTAGATGCATAAAATGTACGTATTAAACAAAAATATCCTTACACAGTGACGTTTGCATGGTTAAAGACAACACAACATAAAAACATGTTTAGAAGTTTAATTGGTTGAGAAAGTCATCTTGCTTTGTAGGGAAAATAAACAATCTCTAAAAAGCTCCGTCACCGATCTGAAAACAGGCCCGTGTTTATTAGCTGGTAGTTTCTATAACGGAGCTCCATAAAGAAGCAAAGCCACTGAGCTCTGCCTGTTTCATTTGATTGAATAAAAGATGTGTCACATCTCCAGTGGAGTCTGTTTGTGCAGTATCTGAGAATCCGTATGTGTACACCGAGTACATGTGTGCTGCATGTACAGGCCATGTTATTTTTGAATTGACGTGACAGTTATAGTCACTGAAAGTTATAGTGAGTGCAAAAGTGATTGTGTGTGTGGCATATCTTCCAGTGTTAATTGCATCATAAAGTCACAAGCCACTAAAAAGCAGGCACGGCTGGAATTCACAGTTCGGCCACCGCTTTCTCACAGTCACAGCTCAGGACTCGATGCATGTGACAATAATCGCCGAGAGATGAATGAGAGTCAAGAAGAGACTGAGATACCTGTGCACCTCACAGCACATCATCATAAATAATTCTTGATCGCTACAGTAATTAATTTACATTTAATTTAACACAACTGAGCTTCCTCTTTTTTAACCCCCCACTCGTCTTTGTTTAAGCCGTATTTTTATACACCTAAAAGGCAGTTTTAGCACTCAGGATAAATATTTTGTGCTCTCAAAAGAGAATTTATGACTGTTTTACAGGTTTGCTCTTTTTCTAAATGGACATGCAGTATTATCGTAGGGAAGACGTGAGAGCTCGTCATTGGTCTGCAATAAGGTGGTAAAGCATACGCAGAGTGGCGAGTGGGTCCAGCAGGTCCACGCTGACCCCCTGTGAGAAGTTCCCGATTCCCAGGACCCGGTGTGTACGTTTGTAGGGCAATAACTCATCAGGTCCCATCACTTCCTCTTTCAGCTCTCTGTGTTTTATGACCCGCTCGTCTGCTGTACAGCTGCTCTCTCTGCAGCCTCCCTCACGTCTGATTGGTTAAGACGGGAGTGTGAGGGAAGAGGATGATGGGGAAGAGAGTGGGATGAGGTGGGAAGTTTGATTGAGTATGTTTTATATTATGGCCTTTAGAGATGACTAGCAGGCAAGTTATGAGAGTGAATTCCCATTCTGTTTTCACTTCATTACAAACTACAAGCTTCAATAGGTGTTCAACTGAACTCAAAGAAATTCTGTGCAGGTATTTTTAAATTAACAGTGAAGGCTGCAGCGTCTTAGTAACTTTTATAATATAGCCCGTGACTAAGGGCTGGAGCCGATCCCAGCTAACACAGGGCGAGAGGCGAGATACGCCCTGATAGGTCATTAGCCTGACGCAGGGCTAACACAGAGAGACAGACAACAGTTCACACTCACATTCACACCTATGGGCAATTTAGAGTCACCAGTTAACCTAATGCCACTGACTGATTCTTGAGTCTTCCCATGCTCCTGTTAGTGATCCTCCATCTGAATGGATGATAACAACCTTCTGAACAAACTAGCAGGTGGAGAAGGCCCCTAGTGGCCCATATGTATGGGACTGATTTCTGCTAATAACGCCCACTGTATGGACTGATAACATCCAAAGTCTGTGCTGACTGCTTGCGTTTGGACTGTGGGAGGAAGCTGCACAAACTTCTTCAAGCTCATATTTTGTGTTAAACCTATGGTCAAAACAACCAACCGAGTAGATGGAAAACAGGAAGGAAACAATGATCATGAAAAATGACAAGAACTGAGTCACTGAAAGCAGAAAGATATCTGGATCCAGATTAGTTTTTGATGTTTCCTCAATAACATCAAGAAAATGTATCCTGTATCCATGTATTTCTGATGACATGGCATAAAAATGTCTGATTTTTCCCCCTATATTGC
>VURO01050472.1:23986-43343 GCA_015108175.1 Pelvicachromis taeniatus | reverse complement strand
CAATTGAAAAGGGGGGGGGGGGGGGGGGAGTCATCTGCCGTGTCTGAGACTGAAGGAGAAATAAATAAAGGAAAACATACAGAGACAGGGAGAAAAACACACACTGTGTAACGTTTACAAAATCTTATATAGTGTGTGTACGTATGTCAGAGAGTACAAACAAGTGAGCTGCTAGACTACTTGGCTATCTCAGCTAGCATTTGCCAGCAGGGTTACTGCATCAATAAATGTTATATAAACCCGGCTATATACTTTTTCTTAAAAAAAATTTTTTTTTATAGTAGTGTAGCTGGCAGCCAAATATTTCAATAAAGTAACAAAAAAAAAAAAAACATACATAATAAAAAAAAAAAAAAAAAAAAAAATAAAATTAAAAAAAAAAAACTAAAAAAAAAAAAAAAAAAAAAAAAAAGCAGTTCTAAAGGCTAAAGCTGAATATAATCAAGGCCACTTTTATATGACATGAAGACTTTTCCTCATTATTAGACCTACTCCTTATTAAACCATGCAAATATTAATAGTAAGCTTATAAAATATTAACCCTCAGTGATCCACCGAGCACAGTAAATGGATTTTACTCAATAATTATTGTACAGTCACTGATTGGCTCGCCATCATCCCACTCGCCTTGGCAGAAAACCAGCTAAATAAATCAGGTCAAACAGCGTCTGCAGGCTAAGTGAAAAACATTCGATTAGGATTTCCTTTCCTTTTTTGTTGCCGGGGCGATTTAACATCCTAAAAATATCAACGCCATATCTTTGAAATCTCTTGTACTCTAATGGATCCAGTCTGCTGTCCATCACTGCTATGATTATTTTATTAAAGGAAGCGCAGGAACAAATGAAATTACGTGGATAATCAGCCGCTCCTGTTACAGTACAACACAGCTTTGAAAACTCACAAAACTATTTCTTTATGTCCTTTTCATTTTTACACACACATGCACACACACACGCACGCACGCGCACACACACACACACAGAAATCCCGGGCTACTACGAGAGCATTGTTGTGTAATTGTTATTAATAAAACTATGTACTATGACATCATTTATATTCAGAGCACACATCCATGGACAGACGAGGACAAAATGGGCGGTGGCATGTTTGTAAAGTCTTATTAAGAGCAGGAATCCTTTGTTTGTAGTCGAAGGTGACAGCTTTTCTTAGTGTCTGCAGACTCTGTGCAGCCCATTTTCCCACTTCGGCACCTCCTCCTCCTTTTTCCCTTTCCACTCTTAGAGCCACCAGAAGCGTACGTAGACAATGAGCATGATGAAAAAGACACCTCCAGCTGCCAGCTTGGCATAGGTGGAGCGGGTATTCAGATACTTGGCGTCGCTTCTGTACTTTTTCGACAGGCTGGACAAGTTGCTGGCCTTGGAGTCGAGTGCTGTGAGGAGGAGAAAGCAGAGGGAGAAAAGAGTAAAGAGGAGTGGGGAAGGAGCAGGGTAAGACAGACCCGTTTGACCCAAATACCTCACGGATGACAAACACTCACCGGAAAGCGCCTCTCCTCTCTGCAGCACCTCCTCGATGTTCGCCACCATAATCCTCTGTACGTCCTGGAGTTCTGTGTTGATGCTGCCCAGATTCCTCCTCGCTCGGCTGTCAATGTACGACTTCTTGGTTTTTTGAATGTAGGTGTCTGAGGAGAGAGGCACAGCCCACAGTCTTTTCAGACTCTGTGTGTTCACTTACTTCACCGCCCTGACTGTGACAAACACACCGACTTCCAGGATCCACTTTCCCCGCAGGACTAAAGTTGAGTTTTATTGATTATCATGGGAAACATATTCCTCAGATTTTGAGGCGAGCAGAGTGACTGCTCACGCCGACCTTATTAGACAGATCTGGTCGCAGACGAGTAGATCCTTTTCTTCCCTTTCAGTCCTCTGTTAAACCTCGCTATTCCTGTCATCAGTACTTTTCATTTTACTTTCAATGATCCAGAAATGTTTCACACACAGAAACCTCAAGTTTAGCATTTCTCGCCTGGGTTTGTAAACGCTTTTTTGCTGCTCATATTTCGGACACTTTAACGTGAGAGTTTGTGGCGACCGACTCTTTTTTTAAAGCCACAAACACGTCAAGCGGCCGTTATAAGAATCGCAGTTTCTGGAGCTTCAGTGTCTTCAGCCTGGAGGTTTCTATGTGGTTTCACAATGATTTACACCCTGAGTTCATCTGCAGAGAGGGAAAAAAAATCAGCCCCTAACACCACAACGTCACTGAACCTATAAAGTATTAATAGTCACCCGCAGAAGAAGCACATAAGCATGTGTCAGCACCTTAGAAATAATCTGAGATCTCTGTTTGTCGCCTATCGCTGTCTGTTAAACCTGCTGTGCTGAGTCTGAAACTGCTCGGATGATTGGTTTTCAGGCTTCTGCTGCCTACTCTGCTCAGCCTTCAGCACTGCATACCTACATGTAACCATCACAGCTAAGTGCCAAAACCTCATTCTAAGTTTATCCTAAAACCAAGTCTCAATCCTCAAACTGGCCTCTGAACGGGTCCAAACAAAGGCGAGACTCAGAGTTTTACATAATCCGATCACTTTCATGACTCTCACAAAAATAGCTGCACATGTTTTTATCTGATTTGCTTATTGTTGCTTTAAGATGAGCAGGTACAAGAGCACAGAGCGAGTGTTTCCGGCTGGGTTATCCTACTACTACAGATACATTTTTAATGTCACAGAGCAAAATTACTTGCGGCTTTTTCTTTTCTTACCAAACTCAATGAAGGAGTAAGGCCGGGATACTGTGGGGACCTTCTTTCCGTGCTGCTCATGAAACTCTGCCTGCAGGTCTTCTAGGTAAGCAAAGGCTAGCTTCTTGGGAAAGCTGGCTTCACAAAGCACCAGGTAGCACACTCCTTTCTCTATACAATAGCTGAAAATAAAGCAACATAAAAATATGAGGAAATGCACTCAAAACATCTATCCACGTGTGCTTAATTCCTGGAAACCATGAAGAAACGATTATTTTGAGACAATTTGGCATCGAACTCACTGAAACGCCATTGAACCGGCCTCTAAAGTGCAGCGTGTGGGGCTCTGCTCATTGAGTTTCCTGAAGAGCTGCTTAGCTTGACTCTGATACTGCTGAAGGTCCCGGCCCAGCTAGAGAGATGATAAGCAGAAGTGGTTTTAATAAAATGTACTGATATCAAACACAGAAAACACAAAGTGTGACTCGTATGCAGCCCGTCAGGCAGAATTAGAAGCAAATGTCACTTTTTTTTTTTATTTTTTTTTTTTTACCACCCATAGAAATGAAGGCAACGTAGATTTGAGCACGTTATGTATCTGAAGGTTTTGCAGACAGACTCGGACAGCAGTGGGACTTTAAACAGTGACACTATTTTACAGATAGATACTGTGGCTGTTTGAGAAACACATGTGATGCTGAGGCACAGAGCGGAGACGCAAACAAACCTTTTCACTTCCCTTCATGAAAGCAAACAAGAGAAGGAGGAAAAGATGTTAGAGTCAAGGCGAGCACAAGCATAAAGGTTTTAAAAGCAACAAGTCATGTTACAAATGGCATCCATTTGTAACATTTCACGAAGTACACCAATGTCATCAGGCATATTTCATCTACAGGTAATAATAAAATGTGGGAAGTGCATTCTACTTCACCGGAGTCATATTTAAACCCCATTTTGGTGCACAAATTAAAACCACTAAACATAGTCAGCACTTAATTCTGACTCTCCTCGCATGCTATCAGTCTAAAAAAATAAATAAATAAAAAAAGGAAGAAGGCTAAAACAGCTTGTAGAATGGTCAACCTATCCAACAGCCAGGTCCAGTGTTAACCAGGGTAATAATGAATGATAGATAGAAAGTGAGTCGGCCACTTACTCACTGACAAATAAACACGTCAGTGCTCTCTGCTGGACAGATTGTGTAATGGGAACACCCTTTTCCAGTTTTCTTGAACATACCTTTGTCATCTCTGTGCTGGCTTTAGTAACAATACCACTCTAAAGGAGCTTCAACTTTACATGCTCCTGCTGAAGAAAAATAAACGAGGTTTTCAATTGTTTCTGACTTGATTTTACAGAAGGAGACTAGAGATACACTGAAATATCACCCTGTCTCTCACCCAGTTTCCAGCCTCCCCGCCACCCTGAGCTGGATGAGCAGTTAAGCAAATGGATGAATGGATCAATGTTTAATATTTCAGCCATATTTCAGAAAACTGAAGGCTCTGCCTTCCATTCTAGTTTTAAATACCCTAGGAACCACAAGTAACCCCCCAGGGCGAGATCGAAGTGCTCTAATGGGGTGATACGGTGCTATCAGGTCAAAGTTTCATATCTTGGTCCTAAATTTGTGGGATGCCGTAGTGACGTGAAATAAAAGGCTGTGGTAGAAGAAGTCTGATGACTCAGTCGCTTCAGGCAGGTAAATAAAGAGGTGTACAGGTGAACAGGCCTACAGCAGGATACCTATCAGCAAATTAAACTGCTCTGTTAACTTTCACACGCCAACCAGCCAGTCATGGTGGGGGTGGTGCGGGTGCTCTCAAACAACCCACATCTGGATGAAAACAAGTCCCCTGAAGGCGGTCGTGACAGCTTGCGGCGGGTTAACGTTGGCTAGCGTGTCACTATAGCATTAGTGCAGGTTACAGGCGTTCACTAACAATCCTCACCTGCTCGTCTTCCTGCATGGAGGCGGCCAGTGGCAGGCCGTCAGCCAGCCGAGCGATCATCGTCAGCAGCACCATCTCTGCGAATAGCTCCGCTGCTCAGCACACACTGCAGGCTCTTCGAAGCTCCGTTTGACAGGCTGTAAACTGACAACACCGCAGCACTGACGCTGAGCTGGCCGGAAACGCTACAGCTTTGTGTCACAGCTAAATCCCACCGCGGAATCAGGCGGACACACACAAAGGTTCCGCATCGCCGTCCCCTGTATGATACTTATTAATTTCACGTATTTGTTAAAATATAATTACGACATTCTTCTGTTCGTCACATTAGATTTTTGTTAAGGCCAAAATTTAATTTGCTGCTTTATCTTGTTGTTCTTCTTTTGACTGCTTCCACCACAGCAAGTCTTTTTTTAAAAATTATTATTATTAACAATTAAGAACAATACAATACAAACTCTCATAGAGGATAAAACAGTAAATCAATATTCAATAGACTTCAAAAACCCCCCACAACAACAGCAAGAGTACGAAAGGGGGCTAGATAAAATTCACAGTATTAAAAGTGGAGGTCCACCTCAAATTTAAAACTCCTCTTTAAAAGTTCAGATACCGGGTAGATATTATTAATTAACTTGAAATGGGGTTCTTTAACTTTTGGGGAAACAGGCCACTTAACAAATTTAGAAAACACCTTTTCCAGGAATGACTGATCCCCATAAAAGGCCTTCAGATGTCTACCCGACTCAAACTCATTGAAAAGAATCGATTTGAAGTTCACACATAGAAAATTATTGTCATATTTACTATCGTTTAGATTACAGTTTCCATTTTTTAAGCTTGGCAACGCAGTTTTAAGGCCCAGGGAAACAAGTCCGCCAGCGCTCTGTAGCGGCCACGACCGCTGGCGATAAGGAAAGGCTTCTTCACAGAGGGCTCACGCTTGGGGAGACGTTTTCTGGTCGACTCCCAGAAGAGCCTCGGGAACTCTCGTGTCGCTTTTGCATACCTCCGCAATGGTATATTATTTCATCTTTTCTTTTTCTTTTTTAGATTTCCCACTTACCACTAGAGAGAGCCCAAGTACCACCAGTGGTAGGCGTACCACAGTTTGAGAACCACTGTCCTACGTCACTCCATGAACCTCGTCTGTATGTCTGAGGTCTTCCTCTTTTCCTGCTGCTTCATCATCCTTTGTCTGATATATCCACTCCCTCTCCTCTTCACAAGTCCAAACCATCTTTAATTCATCCTCCATCACTATGTCTGCACTCTGCATCCTTACCTGTCTCCCTCACATTTACGCACATGTATTCTGTCTTACTTTAACCAGTGTTCATTCCTCTTCTCTCCAGAGCATACCTCCACCTCTCCAGTCTCACTTCCACCTGCCCCCTACTCTCACAGCAGATCTCAATGTTGTCTGTAAATGTTGTCTGTTCCCCCCCATCATCTTGACTGACAACCTCATCACCACTGTGGACTCATTCTGCTTCCGGGGTACCACCGTCACCCGGGACCTCAAGTGGGAGCCCACCATCACCTTCGTCATAAAGAAAGCCCAGCAGAGGATGTACTTCCTGAGGCAGCTGAAGAAATTCAACCTGCCAACACGGATGATGGTGCAATTCTACACTGCAATCATCGAGTCCATCCTCACCTCCTCCATCACCGTGTGGTACGCTGGAGCCACCACCAGGGACAGAGACTGCAGCGTGTCACCTGCTCTGCTGAGAAGGTGATTGGCTGCAGACTCCCATCTCTGCAGGACCTGTACAACTCCAGGACACTGGGGCATGCAGCTCGGATCACAGCAGACGCATCTTACCCTGGACACAGTCTGTTTGACCTGCTCCCCTCAGGAAGGAGGCTCCGGTCCATTTGGACCAGAACCTCTCATGATAAGAACAGTTTCTTCCCCTCTGCTGTTGGACTCATGGACAATAAGCATAAGACTGTTACCACCACTGAGTCAAACACATGATCCTGTATTGTGTTCTCTGCTCTTGTTCCATTTTGCACTGGTCATCACCTGTACTCATGTATATATCAATCTGCTCAGCACTTTAAAAAAAATGTACTCTATGTTTATTTAAGAATTGACGTATAGTATGTTTCGCAGCAATTTCCTGATGTTGTAAATCTGCTCAACATTTGGCAATAAAGCCCTTTCTGATTCCGATACATCCACAGAGACTCCTGCCTCATAAAGAATGACATTTCCATAATGAGTCGGTTAGGACAGAGAATTGTGTCAGGGCGGTCCAGGACATGTATGAGGACAGACAGTAAGGTGTATGGTAGGAGTGACAGGGGGGACTCCTACCATACACCTGGGGCTCTTTCTGTCCCCCTCTGCCAAGTGCTTGCCCATACAGGGTCCACTGTTGGCTGGGGTACTCTCTCAGAAATCTTAGCCAATTTTACATTATGGTTTCAAATGCGTCAACAGTTTGAGTCAACAGTTACTATCAGCTGAACTGAAATTTTCATTTGAAGCAGGAAACAAGTTTACCAGTCCAGCCAGTATTCACTACATCTTTACTAATTACTTCCCTGCCATGACAAGTAATCCAGAGACCGCAATGAAAAGAAAATGCTTTTCTTTTTTTTAATGCTGTTTAAAAATGTTTTAAACAGCATACCTCCACAATGGTATATTATTTAATCTTAATTTAATCTTAATCAATCTTCTCTCAGCTGCTCCCTGTATGGGTCACCACAGCAAATCATCTGCCTCCATCTCACCCTATCCCAGCATCCTCCTCGGTAACACCAACCCTCTGCATGTCCTTCTGCAGCTACATCTTCATCGTCATCATCTCCCTCTCAGCCTCGCCTCTCTGACTTTGAGCTGTCCCTCTGATGTCTCCAAACCAAACATTACAGCAGGTCTCTCTGCCATCTTTTCAAACCTTCAGTTTCATTCTTGCTGCTATCCTTTTGACACTCATCTCCACCCACTTCTCCCTGCCTGCACTCTCTTCTTCACCTCTCTTGCGCACTGTCTGTTGCTTTGGATAGCTCAGGCTCACGTAATTCAACCTCATTCTTTGTGAATAAGATTGAATTAATCAAACATGTTTGATATTTGTGGATACATGTTTGATTTGGGCAAAATGTTACAGATGCCCTTCCTATCACAATCCTCCTTCTTTATACGGGCCTGGGACTAACACTGGGTGTGTCTCGCTGGCTTGTGGCCCCCTTGTGGCTGATTTTAGTTATTGTATACAATACTATTTACAATATTAACCAAATACATTTTCCCAAAAGATTGGCTTTGCATGCAGTTTAAAACGTTAGTTTATATCAGCAGTTTAAAGGAGTAGAAGGCAAATCTGAGAGTTGGTGTGAAAGTTGAGAGGAAACTTTGTCCAAACTGCAAACAGTTCAGATACCTGAGATCTATAAGGAACCAAAGTCTAAAATGTTTCCAGTCACTGATTTAGTCTCTAACAATGTGTTTTAGCTGAAAGGGCTTTTACGTCACTTCACAATCATTTTTGAGCTCTTCTATATCACTAGCCTGATAAAATAACTGCTTGGGTCAACACAGCTGAAGAGACACAAATACAGGATAAACACATAAATACTGTGTCATAATGACCTCATGAACACACACTCACATTTCTCAGAAAGGACTAAAGAATGTGCTGACTGTGAAACACAGTCAGCACTGTGCCTGATATTCGTAATGATTTGAAAGTGCACAAATGAACACGCATGAGCATGTTGAGGATGAATAAATGCAAAATATTCTGGACAGGAGATGGTTAATGCAGCAGCTGAATCAACGGGCAATGCTTTTCACAGACTCTGAGTAGAGCTGCGTCCTCCTTTCAGTCACCTGAACCAAAACTTTAAAAAAAAACAACCTTTTTTTGAATGCCAGCGATCTGAAAACTGCCATAATTATATTCCAGTGTATCTGATGAGCAGCACCAGGCTGATACCCTCTCAGGTCCTATAAAAGTGGTGAGGGCGTACTCAGTTTTTCAGTTAGTCTCTACAAACACTAAAAGAAACACGATCAGTGTTAATCAGTAACATGATCAACTCCTTTATTAGTAATAAATGCATGTCTGTTATAATTACAGCACATTTCCCTTTAAAGACAGAAAGAAAACTGAACTTAACACTGAAGTCAGTGGAGAATGCCCATAAAAATATCTATGCAAAATATCTATGCTTGCTACAAACTCACCATGTGGCTGTCAGAAAATAAAAAAGAATAAAAAAAATAAAAAGATTTTTTATGTCTGTCCTGTTTCACCTGCTTACACCTCGAACATTAAAGTGAGGGGAATAACTGATTTTTTTTTTGTTAGTTTGTTACGATGTGATGTTCTGCTGGTAAACCGTAGGTCCTAGCACACAAAAGTAATCCTGAGAAATGGGTAAAGATACATTAAAAAAAAAAAAGCTTTCCATATGCCTGAAGCATCTGATCGAGGATGTGTCGGCGCCGTTCCACCACACCTCACTTTGTTGTTCTGGCACAGGTTGGACCCACTCAATATTAGGCAAGTGGTTTTAATGTTGTAGTTACAGTGTATGACTGAAGCATTTTATTCTGAATTTAATTTTTATTCTACACAGTACAGTGCTAAAGTTTTGAGTTTCTTCATATTTTGGTATGCAAATTTGGAAACAGATACAGCAATTAATTCAATCATACATGGAAATACAGCATACAAGGCAAAAAACTGTTTGTATGTTTAGAACCAACTGTGAGCAGCTCTCTGTCATCTCTGTGAGGCTCTTCAGGAATAGTTCTCCAGGCTTCTTGAAGGACATTCAGAGCTCTTCTTTGGATGAAAAATGACGCTGCTGCCAAATCAAACTCTGATGGTGCCTTTCTGTGTTCATAAATCATCAGTTTTAACAAAAGTTTCCAACACTACTGACAGAAATGCAGCCCAAACCGTGACAGAGCACCATCTCGCTGCTGTACGTCTGTACATACTGACAAAGTAACGAATCAAACTTTAAAATTTGGATTCTTCACTAGTTTTCATACCTCTCGCCATACCCTTGTTTCCCTTCATTAAGCATGGCTTCCTGACACTTTTGACCTTCCACTAAGACATTTTTGATCAGGCAGAGATCATCTGGAGGTCCAGATCATCTCTCAGGTCCTGTGTCAGGTCTTTGCTGGAGTATTTCATGTTTTTTTTAAGGACATGACTTTCAGATACTGTTCAGCTGCAGCAGATGAGACTTCTTTTTTCTGTCCACTTTGCTTGAATTTTTAAGGACACACTGCACATCGTGCTAAGATATGCTAGGATTTTTGGCTAATAGCCCTTTGGGAATCATCTTCTTGGTGCAAAAAAAATATTTTATGTCTAACGGTCGTCATCTTTGAGATTTTTCATAGATTCAGGGGAACAAATTATGTGCCTAAAGATCTCACTTAACATTTATTCTCTGCACATAACAGACAACTTAGCAAACAGATCGCTGTTTAATCCCCTGAGTTAGGAACCTTTTTATGCTTGAATCATTCACATTACCCTGAAAATGCCCAGGTACAAGGGATGGACCGAAATTGAGTGAAAAAGCAGGTTTTAGAAAACCTTGAGAACTTAGATTACTGGAAAGCAAAATATAAAGAAATGAAGGGCGGCTCAAGACCTTTGCACAGTCCTGTATATTGCCATGTTCACAATTAATTAATTAAAGTGAGGGCACTTAACGTAGTCGGGTAAAGACCTAACAATATGGAGAGTCTGTGTAATCTATTATTAGAATGAGGGATGTTCAAGCATTGACATATCGTTATTCAGAGAAGATGCTGTCGTATTTCTGTTTGATGGCCAGACCGCGAGCAGCCGGACACGTCGTCACCGGGAGACGAGGGGGTCCCAGATCCAAGCCCGACAGCTCGTTCATCAACTGTTTGTTTACTCCCACATCAAAACCTATCAGCAACAACAGCACATTATTAAATGCAGAAAAAAAAGAGAGACACCATTAGAGGATAACTATATCAGATTCAATTTGGCAGAGCAAAGCTATCACTCACCAAGTTTTATGGCAAAACTCAAAAGCTCTTGCATCTTGAACTGCTCGTGGAAATCAGATTAAAGAGACGTGAGCAAAGTGGTACAAATGATCAAGGACACACAGCAGCGGCAGAGAGATCAACAGTACCTGTATCGTCCTGGCTTGGACGATGTCGCCGTCCTCGAACGCTGATATGAGCTTGTTGACGTGACATCCTACATAATTATATGTGCTGCGTGCAGAGAAATAAAACGACTGAGCACAGAGAAGGAATAGAGAGAGAGCATCGTGCAAATGAAAGAAACCACACACACACCTGCCAACTGCTCCATGGGCTCCCATTACCAAAGCTCCTAGAAGTTGCTATTTTTAAAATGAATGACATTTTTTTAGGATAGTTCCACAGCCAAGGTTAGAGTGACAGAAGGTTACAAAAAGGGGACAGACTGACCTCGTCCACACCATAGAGGACTGACCAGTGAGGCTGACTGTAACTGATACACTGGCCCAAGTCCATCAGGTCAGTCCCTGTGAACTTGACGCCTCTAAAGGAGGGGATGAGCTTCTCAATGCCTTCTATTAGTTCTCTCGCATTCACTGAAAAAATAAAAAACACATCATAAAAGACATGAAATCTAACTGTGGTTAAAAATGTCCAAATCTCAGACCAGCTCACCGTTAACACCAGTGACTGATGGGACATGATAATAATAGAAGGGCAGACTTGGAGCAGCTGAAGCCACTTCCTGGAGGAACGTCCTCAAAGCATCTGAAGCAGGGTGACAAGAAAAGAGATGCAGAGGTTTTTGTTCAGGCTCGCATGTTGTCATGCATGAAATGTGTTGATGCTGCTGCGATGTGCATGTCTAAAAACATCACACACCTGCACCGCTGGGCTTGAAGAAGGACGGGGCAATGACTGCTATACCATCCGCCTCGATCTGTGCCGCATGGTGAGCCTGGAAGAAGGACAATGAAAACTAAGGAAATGCATGGTGACATCATGTGACTTTTTATGAGAGCCTGAAGCAGAGAGCCCAGCTAATAAACACCACAGTGATACTCATCATTTCCAACTCTCCAAACCAGCTAATGCAGTATATCGCTCAGGCCTCTCGTGCCTTCCTCGTTGACAGCGTTTATGTCTTTTAGGAACTTGGTGGGTGGAGCTGACCTGACCTCACAGTCTGCTCTCTCTCTCCTCTCCCCCTGACTGGCTGTTTTTTTCTCTTTGACACACTCTCTCAGACTCACTATGCACTCAGGTCTTGCATGCACGCTGATGTGCTGACACACACACACACAGACACGTTTGATTTGTTGACTTCTTCATCAGACTCCAGCAGGGTTGTGACACAATGAACAGACCTCTAACCTGCACTAAACAGCATGCTGTTCTTTTTGTTTATCATCAGCAGAAACTGACACGTGACTGTCATACAGGACGCCATGTGTCAGATTATTCGCTGACTGGGACCAGACGTTTCCTGGACTCGGGCCCCTGCAACACATTGACTCCCTCACATTTCAGTAGCATTACCATTTAAATTGAACACATGTGTAGTATAAAGTAATATAGCATTATTAGTAGTAGTAATATTAAAAGAGTGTTTGGTCCGTGTTAGCTGATCACATTTATTTTCACTGCACACACATGTGGTGGCTGAACACACTGCTGGTATTAAATCTGACTTATCTAATGGGTGTGCTGTGTACACGTCAGGTTAAGTCTGTCCTGTTACGGTGAGGCCCAAACCGTAGGAAACTCCACTTTCACCCCACGTTACTAAACTTAAACATATTTTTACACAGAAGTTCGACAGAAAACTGAGTCATGGCATAACTCACCAGTTCTTGGGTGTCTTTAAGACTCAAGCAGCCAACGTGAACAATCACCTGATCCATCCTGTGGAGAGAGAACGTTTCCTAAATATCTATTTTTTTAACTGTATACTCAGCACTTTAAAGCCCTGCTTACCCACCATGATGGTAAGTGAGGCAATGCAACATCTTAAACTGGTGACACCAAGACGTACTCTACGTGGCTTCTCTGATATGAAACCATTCATAGACGATTCCAAAATGAGATAAGCTCCACTTTCCCATTATATTAAATTATATTCACATATGTGAATCTATAGATATTATTAATCTAAAAAGGGTGTAAAAATAATCATTACTAATTTTTTGTCCTAGTGTTTTGTTTTGTTTTTTTTAGGAAAAATGGAGTAAAACTCAAATTGCCTGCGATGACTCACTTGCCCTTTGCTTTTCGACACCACTCCTCAGCCAGGAGCTTCCTCTCTTCCACACTGAGAGACATGCTCTCGCCCGTGGAGCCATTCACTGCAAGCAAAGAAACGTCTGTCCAAGTTCCACATCACTGAAACTTACATCTTAAATGCATTTAAAGAGAACAATCTTAATAGTCCCAGTCTTAAAAACCAAACACGAACAAAAACGTGTGATTGAATAGACATAAAAGGATGGCGTGGCCTATAATAGACTAGCGCAGCCCACTTCCCAACACTTTCAGCAAAGGAGAGGAAAAACTGTAAGTAATGAAGGAAACCGCTGCTGCGGACCAGTCATTGTGGAACTTATGCCACAGACCGCTGACTGTGCGATAATTCACAGCACAAAACTGTTTCAAGTCTACTAAGCAGTGGTGCAGACAATGATGAGGAAATTAAATAGGAAAAAAAAAATAGAGCTGGAAGAGCATAAAAACACAATGAGGTACAAAGATCAGCACAAACATCCTCTGCTGACTAAGCACTCATAGAAAGTAGTGTGGAAACACAGGAGAAGCTCGGGCTGAGCTATAGTGATTCACAAGGTTTGGGTGAAGTGGAAAATGAAGCGGTAAGCATTTCAGAGTCACGCCTGGCTCACAGGGAGAGTTGTGCAGAGGAAAGGGGAAGATCTTTACATCTTCTACACTTTTCTCCGTGTATGTGTCACCGAAAGAGCCGCAGTTAACCGCCGGCACCCGAGACGTGGGAATCTGCTTCAGCTTGAGCAGAAATTTCAAGGATTGAGTGTCTGAGCCGAAGAAGAATGCTTACACTGCAAATAACAAGTGTAAAGACCAATGTGCCATTTTGCCAGGAAAAGTGTTACACGAGGAAGCAATGCTCTTAATTAACAGCTAACAGAAGCATTAAAAAAAAAGCACCCTGTGGTGTTTGGGTTCCTGGTGGAACAACAGTGCAATAACTGCCCCACTGGTCCTGGTTTTCAGTGTTTTGTGGACTGGCTACAGCTGGAAAACTGCAGAATAATCTCACCAATCAAATAAGATCACAAAGAGATATTAAAAGTTGAGACTGAGTGGGGTTTCTCTGCACGTTTCATTCTTTTCTCTGGGCTATTTTGGCTCCAGCCGCACGTCACTGCACGTCCAACGATGCATTCATAATTTAGAGTTGATCTTTGCTGTAACTCTTATAGACTGTTTTCTCTGATTACCTTCGGACATTTCACACCAAACATTTTTTGAAAACACCATCTCAGCAGCTGCAGGAGACCAGAGTGTTGCTTCCTTGCGTGGATATGATAGATGTGATGTCAAATATTTCATAAAGGTAGTGATTTCAGCAATTTAAGTAAAAAAAATGTAAAGTTTCTAAAGAGCTGGTTATTGTGCTCAGAAGGAATAATCAGTTAAAAACTTACTATTGGATTTTTATAGGAAGTCAATAATGTTTTATTGAGCTGGATGACTGTGCAGTTCAACTAACTTGCTATGGTTTTATCCAACTCTGACTGCATATAAAACCATACTTTAGATTATCTTTACACCAGAGAAGAGGGTTAATGTGATTAACAAAGGAGCAACATATCTACCACAGTAAAACTACAGTCTACAAATCAGCAGGTGAATCATGCAATATTAGAGTTGATTCAGGTGGGAACACAGAAAAACCACAAATATAAAAAGAAAGAATCCTCTGGTAAACTTACCAAACACGTTATTTACACCTTGCTTCTGTTTCAAGTAGTCAATATAAGGTCCGATCACTGATAGGTTGATTTCACTGTTTTGGGAGAATGTGAAAAATATAGGCCTACACATGTGGTAAAAAAAAAAAAAAAAGAATACCTGACCTAAGATGCCCGTCCCTGCGCCTCCCCAGTTTTCATACATCTCACACACTTTTACTGAACAGACACACAGGAGGAAGAGGGCTTCAGAGCTCCTTACCCTTGACTGGTGATCGGAGTGAATGTGGCTGCAACAAGTCCTGTGAGCTTTTTGTCGGATGTAGGAGCCACGATAGACATCATGTTCTGGCACACAGAGGCACACTGGTGTAAAACAAAAGAAACACCGCAGAACAAACAGGCGAGTCATAGCCTTTGACATCAGCGTACTGTTCTGACACACAAACTTGGTAATACACCACACAGCGCCGGGGCACGGTATGTAAACAGACAATGGGCTGTAAACTGATACACTAATGAAAAGGAAATTATGGAGCATCGAAGGCAGCTCCAAAGACGATCTCGAGCTTACCTGCACTGTCTTTCCTTCTGAGAGCCGCTGACAGAATTCAGTTTTAAGGGAAGTGGATCGCTGGTTATAATTTGTTCTCTTGGACAGGGATTTGCTGAAATGCTCGTCATGTGAACAGCAAACAACTGAACGTCAAGTAACGTCGCAAAGGTTCGTGGGAAATGTAGTTAGTTGGAGGGAAATTGCATATTAACTTTATCTGCTTTTATATTAAAATATTTCAAATTAAAATGCCTTCGCGCGCATTAAAAAAAAAATACATTTAAAAAAAAACAGAGTACTGTTTTTTTTAAAAATGTATTTTAAAACGTAGGACTGAATTTACGAAACATTTATGGTGCATTTAATTTTCATCAGGAAATTTTATCGTTGTAGCGCCAACGGTTCGTGACGATAAAGTAGTAAAAAGTTAGAATGTGGTCATGCAGTCATGCAGTCACACGATAGTCACATAAGTGAGATATGTAGGGTACAGGCGGAGATCAATAAATGTGTGCTATAAAAGGAAAACTTACTAATAGTAAACAAACAAAGCACAATGAAAGCGGGAATTGACATAAAAATGACCAATATTTGTTTCATGTGCGGTATTGTGGTACTTTTTCTGAGGTTTCATGAACGAAACTGCGCTTCTTAGTTTTTGGTTCCTCGTTTTTGACTGTCAGGTAGCTCTTCTCGTTGTGTAACCGTCATGTTAACGGCGTGTAATGTATATAACCCCCATACAAACATTATCAGTATGCCTATGTGTTTTCTGACAGGCGGGTTACGGACTCAGAGTTACATTATCAAATTCCAACCGAGAGGCCTTTAACGGTTTCTCAGCCTGACGGAAAGTGCTGCAGGACAAATAAAACCTACGATCATACCGCTTGCTCTTCCAGGAAGCGGATGTTGTTGACGTTTTCGTCGTAACAGCATCCGTTTTTTTTTTTGACGGCAGCTAGCTTGGCGAAACACAGCCGTACGGCGAAATTACCAACTTAAGCGCTAAAACACGGAGACGATACACGGGAAAGGACTGCCGCTCAGCGATGGAGAGGTGTTTTTCCGACCCGTCTCGTATTCCCGGGTCGCCCGTTGTCTCCTGCCCGGCTAATTAGCACCGCTCGGTTAATTAGAGCCCGACAAGTGCTCGGCTTCTTCTGAGTAGCAGACGAAAGAGAGCTGTCAAGAGGAGGAAATTATTAACTCGCATGTAGTAAGCTTTTCATCTGACAGGCCGGATGATAGCGGGAGGTGTTGCCTTGACTCTTGGTTTCATTTGCTCCAGGCTGTTTGAGGACAGGAGTTATAAACAGATAAGGCAAGGATTGTTAACTCGGAACAACCTGGTTTGGCTCACGTTGAGTTGTAAAGATCACCGGCAACCGTTATAACATTAAAAAGGAGAATCTTTCCCAACATTTCCCAGGAAAACAGCGGGTTGGTTTCCAGCTGGATTGGTTTGGCTCGGCTGGGTTTCGCCTTAATGGGGTTTTAAATGTAACGTCAGGGTTTTGCAGGACAACGTGTCACACATCCTGTGTAGAATCACCCCAGGTGAGAGGCTAGTAACGTAAACAGGTGTGACACGTACAGGGACCTGCTCCCAAGAGGTGGCGCACATTTCCACAGCAATCAGTCGCTGTCACATATCTGTCAGCTAGGCTTAAATATCTGTTTACTTGAAGTCATTCCTACTGAGATATTTACCTGCAGTTTCAGCTGTGGACGCACATTTTACCCAGCCACTCTTTGGGGTCTACACTGATAGTGTAAGAAGCCAAAACTGACTCTTTGTGCTATTTTTGAGCATTGCTCATTAGACATTACCTCACAGGGAAAGCTAAAAAAAATAATAATTGGGATGGCATAAGTTCGTTTTATCAGTGTAAGCTGTTTAGGGTGGTCTCAAAGATTAGATAGTGTACTTTAGGTTTGTATGCGTTTAGCTGTAATCTACCCAGCACGCCGCAATGCCGCCAGTACTGTTTTTATTGATGATGTTGGGAGCATTCTGGAGCCCTGCACAGGCCATGTCCCGGGAGGAGAAGCAGAGGTTGAAGTGAGTTGAAGAAAAAACACTCGTGCTTTTTTCAGCTGAGCAGATGTTCTACCTGCTGACTTCTGTCTGTTCTCTGCTTTCGTTTAAGGAACCAAGTGGTTGAGATGTTTGACCATGCATATCAGAACTATATGGTGAGTAAACAGAAAAGTGAAGAGAAGCTGGCTCATTAGGTGAGCATTTTTGTATTTGTTCAAATCGGCGAACACACACGATGAGCTTGGTCCGGTCGACAGCATCAGCACTTTGTCTAAAGCAGGGGTCACCAACCTTTTTGAAAGTGAGAGCTTCTTCTTGGGTACCGATTAATGTGAAGGGCTACCAGTTTGACACACACTTCTGAAATAACAAATTTCCTAAAATAACTTTAATTATATGTTATCATTAATAATTAATGATATTCATCTATGTAAAGACACTGATTATGGCAATTGTTTCTGTGGAGACCAGCTAGCGCTGATCTAATATTTAATAATAAACATTTTTATATATATTATCTCTAACAAATTGACACCAATGCAATTGTGATTTTTTTTAAAAATAGCAACAAAAAATAAAAATAGATGCAGCTTACTGGTAAGTTGTTATAGTGAGCTATTTTTAGAACAGGCCCGCGGGCTACTCATATGGTCCTTGCGGGCTACCTGGGCACCATGTTGGTGACCCCTGGTCTAAAGTGTGTTCGTGTGTTTCCAAGGACCATGCGTACCCAGCCGACGAGCTGATGCCTCTAACGTGCAGAGGACGAGTCCGTGGTCTCGAGCCTAGCCGTGGAGACATAGATGATGCACTTGGCAAGTGAGTAACCCACTGCCTTTGTTACGACCACAGCACATTGAGGCGCTTTACTTATTTTACTGCTTTCAAGCTCGTCTGGAGGTTTTGTCTGTTTGTGTCGCTCTTGATAAACTGTTACTGTTTCCTCCTTGTAGGTTTTCGCTGACCCTCATCGACACTCTGGACACTTTGGTGGTGAGTAGGCTTTGGAAGTTTATTTGTTTTATGAAAAATAATAAATGAATAAGAATCACATGTTGTGTAGGAGAGATGATACCATATGCTGTTTTGCTTAACAATTAAATCTGAGAACTGTTTCTATAGTCCTTAATACTAAATATAAATTCCCTATTAGGTATTGTTGGGATTATTTTTCTTTCCAGTGCATTTTATTTGACACTACACTACGTGTAATTGAGCCCGGTTTCACAAACAGTCATCCGTTTCTGGCTTGCAGCTTTTAAATAAAACGACAGAGTTTGAAGACGCAGTGAGGCGAGTCCTGTCAGACGTGCGGCTTGACAATGACATCGTTGTGTCCGTCTTTGAGACCAACATTCGAGTCCTTGGGTGAGATTGGATTAAGTTGTCTTCAGATAGTTAATGTCAAGAAATACAACCACATGCACCATCCCTCATTTTAAAGTAACAGGATTGTTTTGTACCAAATTTACTGTATATGGATGTTTGTGTGTGTGTGATCAGAGGTCTGCTGGGAGGACACTCCATGGCTGTGATGTTGAAAGAAGGAGGTCAGCACATGCAGTGGTACCAGGATGAGCTCCTACACATGGCCAAAGACCTGGGGCTCCGACTGCTGCCGGCATTTAACACCAGCAGTGGCCTGCCTTATCCCAGGGTGAGACAGAGACACTTGGGCAGAATTACAGACTGTAAGCTGATGTACAATTCTAGGAAATTATTTTGTTATATCCTAAAGATACCGCTTTCTTTCTCCTGTGCCTACATTATGCTTGACCCCTGCAGGTCGTAGAAGTGCCTCTATGCCGGGTCTCCCTAATTGAGGCAGTGTTCTGCTTCCTGCCTCTGGGCAGTTAAATTTTTGTTTAACCAACAAAAATGTTTATCCTGTTGAACTGTGGTTGACCTGGGTAGGTTGGCTGGTTTTCTGCCTGGCAACAGGTAAATAAAGATAAAGGGGGCGCTCTGTATAAACAGGGTCTGGATCCTTCGGTGAATTCCTCAGGACAACGCCATGAGTGCCTTGTACTGAGTGAATTCCTTAGTGCAAGAATAAAGCACTCAAAAGCCAGCTCTGGCAGTGTGACCTTTTTATTAAATGCACTAAATGTCCACAACAGGCTTCCAAAT
>VURO01050472.1:0-23966 GCA_015108175.1 Pelvicachromis taeniatus | reverse complement strand
GTTCCTAATTTTTTTTTTTTTTTTTTTTTTAAAAAGGGGTATTATTGATGTTCTGTGGCTTGGAGGATGAAAAAAATAGAAGACTTGCAGAATCTTTAGTAAATATGTTTTATTTTATGTGTATTAAAAAGAATAATTGAGTTTATTCACATAGAACAAACGGTTACCTGCGTTTGCTCGGGGCATTCTGTCACTCCACGGCTTCATTTCCATTTTCTGCTTCGCTGCTCCACTCACAGCTGTCACCGCTTCCCGATGCAAACGTTCTCTTGGCTGACTTGTTTTCATGCAAATCCTCTCGCAATATCAAACGCGTCTCAAAGCAGAGTTTTAGTGTTTTTCTTTGTCTTTCCGATTGACAGGTGAACCTGAAACATGGTGTCAGGGGGCCCGAGACGAGGACGGGCACGGAAACGGACACCTGCACAGCGTGCGCAGGGACCATAATCCTGGAGTTTGCCGCTTTAAGCCGTTTCACTGGAGACCCTGTGTTTGAGGTAACACGTGGCCATCGTATGATCACGTGATGCAGCGTGGACATTAGCACTCAGCAAAACATTATGAGCGGCACATTTCAGCAGTAATTTCAAATCGGTTCATCTGGAAACGGATGGAACAGAATCCATCCGTCTCTTCTGCTGATCCAGTTCAGATTGAGCTGTTAGTCTTTTCAACATTTGCAGTCACTTAAACACCACATGTCTCTGTTTTAGTTGTATCGGGTCACCGTTTCTGTGCCGTGAGATACACTTTATGGCTGTTTGAGAGCTCTGTGTCCTGAGCAGCCACACCCAACATGCAGTTTAAGTTTCATTTGAGATCAGTTTGCAGATCCTTTGCATCGTAAAACCAGCCTGTTATGCAATGATATGTAAACATTATAATGCCACGTAGTGTCTCATGTTTACATGTGAGATGTCGTTCTGTTTTTTCTTGTTGAACATGTACTTTTTTTTTAAACACTGCTCATATCTTAAATAAATGATTGTAGATCGTAACTGCCTGTGTTTTACCCCCCACCTCGAGCTGCACACACTTAGAGTAACTGAGTAAACTCAGCTCCGTCACCTCTTTTTGAAAACAACATCTTCCCAGTTCCCTTTTTGCTGTTACATAAGTGCATGGAGACGTGAAAACTGCTGCTTGTCATCATTTCTATTCATTTATGTGCTGATGTTAATCAGGAAGCACCTGATGGTGTTTCTGTTTCATTGGTTTGACCTGCAGATTTTTGACCTCGCGTAAAGTTGGATTTTTCACTGCAGGTTGTCAGACTGGCCATGCAGGTAGACGCATAGGTGTTACTAATAATTTTAGTCTCGTTTCCTCTATTCCAGTAAGCACACCGCCATGTTGTCATTCAGCTAAATAAGCCGTTATTTATCCTCTGCACGTGTCATTTTCCTTTTTAAAAAGCCACTCGCGCAAATATAGTAAAACGAATCACAGCAGGAAATATTTTCTCTATGTTTTGTTCTTTAAATCAGCATTTTATTCTGATTACAGGTATTTTTCTTTGGCTTTTTCTGTGCTCCAGACTCTTTCAGTTCCTGGCAGCAGTAAACTGCTGAATAAGCACAGAGTCAATTTCTGTAATCCTTCAAAGAGTGCAGAGCTGCTGCAGATTGATTTTTTTCCTGGTTAATCGATAAAGCACCCTTCCCCTCTCACAGGCCCATGCCCGGAGAGCACTGGACTTTCTGTGGGAGAAGAGGCAGAGAAACAGCAATCTGGTGGGAACCACCATCAACATCCACTCTGGAGAGTGGGTCCGAAGAGGTGAGAGAGCAGGTACAGGGAGGACTTGTGACTGAGGAAGCGAGAGAAAGACTAGGACAGTGTTTGTTATTGAAGGAAGGAAATAGGAAAAGTGATGTAAAGTACAGTAGGATCTTGTCCCTCAGGGCGTGGGTGAACTAGAATGCTTATATGTCCTCTGACTCTGATTTTGTGTTTTCCAGACAGCGGAGTTGGAGCGGGAATTGATTCATATTATGAATACCTGTTAAAGGCCTACGTCCTCTTGGGAGACGATCTGTTTCTGGAGCGGTTCAATATTGTAAGCACACACACACACACACACACACACGCGTGCGCGCTTTTCTGGAGTAATCTGATGCTTCACTGTGTGAATAATAGCATTTGTCACAGTGGCATCTCCCTCGTGAAGCACTGTTACAGATTTAAGATTGTGCGCTTGAGCCGAGTCCTTGATCACAAAGGTCGCTGTTCGTGTGACGCTCTCAAAACCATTTGTTACCCAAGAAGAATAGTTTGAACTTTTTTTTTTTTTTTTTAATATATGACAGATTTCTATATTTAGCTTTTCTCTTCTCACTGACGAGACTGGAAACATGCACAGGCCTGCCAAGTCGCAGCAAACCGTGTCACAGTTTACAGTTAATAAGTAATAAAACAAAATGTAGTCTGTTCTGTTTATCTTAACAGTTGTATCTTCTTTGCGTGTCCCATTTAGCACTACGCATCTATCATGAAGTACATTAGCCAGCCTCCTCTGCTGCTGGACGTCCACATCCACAAACCTCTGCTTCCTGCTCGTACCTGGATGGACTCTCTGCTGGCCTTCTTCCCGGGGCTGCAGGTCAGATTAGATCACGTGAACTAAACAATTTGCTGGTCATTTAGCATTTCAGTAACGCGACTCATATTTCCCATGTCGCAGGTGCTGAAGGGAGATATCCGCCCTGCCATCGAGACTCATGAGATGTTGTACCAAGTTACCAAAAAACACAACTTCCTGCCAGAGGTAGTCTATCACTGTTGGCTTCTTCTGCTCGGTGAAATTGAACCGTTCAGTCAGATAACTTCATGTGACTTGTGCTGCCAACTAAAACAGTTTGAAACGAACAAGCTTGCATTTATTGCTACACCGCTGCATTTTCCCTTCATCTGTCTGTTCTATTTACGCTGCTTAGCGTGACTGCGCTGACCCCTTTGTCCTTCTCCGGTTGTCCTCAGGCCTTCACTACTGATTTCAGGGTACACTGGGCCCAGCATCCCCTGAGGCCTGAATTTGCAGAGAGCACCTATTTCCTTTACAAGGTAATTTATCAAGTAGTGTGACATAATGCAGGCGTTCTCGTTTCACAGTGCAGGTTTAATATCAGTCAGTAGTTTATGCTGAGCCTGCTTCTTTTTCCATGTTTTTGACACATCTCAAGGTGCATGAGAATTTATTCAGTTTGTCAGAAATGCTGTCACCATTTCTGGAATAATTAAGCACCCTTCAACGTACAGCTCACTGATATGCATTTATAGATATGTAGACTCATTAAAAAAAAGAAGAAAACTTCTTCTGCATCACTGATGTGCTGTCCTTGTGTTGTGATCGCACTCCTGCCCTCTCGTTCTGCCAGGCCACAGGAGACGCTTATTACCTGGAGGCTGGTCGCACCATTATGGACAACCTCAATCGCTTTGCTCGTGTTCCCTGCGGCTTCGCAGCAATGAAGGACGTACGGACCGGAAGCCACGAGGACCGGTGGGAACGATAGACTCCTTATTTGAGTGACGATTGTGAAACCAGGCACCGTGTTTAGATATGCTTACACCACATTAGGTTTACATACAGGAGATAATGCAAGGACAAGACAAAATGTTATCACAATCGATGCTGTGCCATCATTTATTCTTTGGAGTGAGATTGTGGTGAAAGTATTTGATAAACTACACTGGGAGGAGATACAAATCTGGGGAGGGCGTCCCCGATTGCCGAATCAAATATGTTGATCCATCTCGCTGAGGCAGCCCCTTGTGAATGATAGAGCAGCTGAAATAAGCTTCATAATGGCATAAACTATGGAAGGACAGTGAGGAGACTTTTTTTTGCAGTTCCCAGAAATTAAAGAATCTATTTGGTCTTTTTTTCAGAATGGACTCTTTCTTCCTCGCTGAGATGTTTAAATACCTGTTTCTGCTGTTTGCTGAACCGGGCGACATACCGTTTGACGTGGAGGACTACGTCTTCACAACTGAGGCACACCTGTTGCCCCTGTCTCTCTCCATGGCCCCTCACTCCTCGTTAGCGCCCTCAAACCGAACGGTGACGAAAACGATTCCGCTGTAACAAAACTTTGAGAAAGTGATGAAAGCACGGACGACTTTGATTTAAACCTCTGGTTCCTGATGTTTCAGTCAGAGGAGGAGCTGGACGACTCAAATTTTGACTGGACTTGTCCCAACACTCGCCTCCTGTTTCCTGACCCTGCCTTCCCTCGCATCCTGAGAGAACCGATCCGTAGCGCTGTTGATAAGAGTTGCCCGCGCCCTGCCCCTTACAGGTATGAACAATAAACAGGTTAAACCTGGCTGCCAGTAATGATCTGCTTTCTATAATGACTCACCTCTTCTGTCTTTCGTTTTCTCTGCTTCTTTCCGTGCCTTCCCTGTCAGGGAACCTGGTATGGGCCGTCCTCCCCTCAGGGCTCAGGACTTCATGGCAAACAACCCTGAACATCTGGAGCTGCTGAGGAGGATGGGAGTCAGTCTCATCCACCTAAAGGATGGCAGGGTGCAGCTGGTCCAGCATGCTACACAGGTTAACACCACACAGCACAGATGTGATCAAACACTGTATCTATAGCTGAGATAAGTGGGTTTACTGCTGCTTCACTCTGAGCATTAGAATCAGAATAGCCAGGTTTAAGAAGTTCATTACGAACTGCTTTAACCAGTCAGTCAGTCTCTAGAAGCAATAAAAAAAAAAAACTTTTATTTTTATATTTATAATTTATAAGGATTACATGCAGAAGAGTGTATGCGCAGACGAGGTATCAGACAGTGTTGGGTCAAAAGACTTTGTGCTGCTTTCACCCTTTAAATGCTCTCTCCCGCTCTGTCACCTGTAGGCGGTGAGCGCAGTGGCAGCGGAGGACGGCGTGCGCTTCATGCAGGAGATGATGGAGCTGTCCAGTCAGCAGCAGAAAGAGCAGCTGCCTCCGAGAGCCATTCAAATCGTCTCGCATCCATTCTTTGGCAGGGTGGTGCTGACCGCCGGCCCGGCACAGTTTGGCATAGATTTGTCCAAAAGTTCCACAGGGGTGAGTGGTCTCGCCAAGCTTTGGGTTACAAGTGGTCACTAAAGTGTCCTCCTGTTGGTTTTTGTAAGCGAGGCTCTAACGTTTCCTCTTCAGGAGCACAGATGGAGAGACGAGTGCTTGCTCGCAGAGACGCGCTGTTAGTGTTCGTCTTTGCTCTTTCTGTAACTTTTCCTCGTTTCCGCCTCGTCTGTGCAGGTGCGGGGCTTTGTCACTGTGGCCGAGCCCTACAGCGGCTGCAGTGAGATCATTAACGCTGAGTACATCCAGGGTCACATCGCTCTGCTCCAGAGGGGCCAGTGCATGTTTGCAGAGAAGGCCCGGCACATCCAGAAGGCTGGCGCCATTGGAGGCATAGTCATTGGTGAGCGCGAGCAGCAGACGACACGAGACGGAAGATGACCGCTCAGTGACTAGATTAGTGCTCGACAGACTTATTATCTCAAAGACAGCCAGCCCAGTAATTTCTGCTCACAGTATCGTGATTAAACAGCAAAGCAACACTTGAACAGTTATTTTTATGTTTCCCATAGAAAAAAACCAACAAAAAAACCCCAATCAAACGTATCATTGCAGATGATAACGAGGGCAGCAGCAGCGACACAGCTCCACTCTTTCAGATGGCGGGGGACGGCCGCAGCACCGATGACGTCACCTTGCCTCTCCTCTTCCTGTTCCACAAGGAAGGCAACATCCTGCTGGAGGCACTGAAGGAGTACAGAGAGGTGGAGGTGCTGCTGAGCGACAAAGCCAGAGACAGAGGTGTGACACTCTCCCTGATGGTTCCTCTTTGTTCTTCTCCGCTCGCTTCGTGAAACTGATCACGTCAGTGTGCTTTTATGTCTCCGCTGACTGAGCCTCATCGTAGCTTCATAAAATAAAGATGGGGTGCAGGGATTCAGCGTTATTTGAAGTCTTAGAGCTTGTGGCTTATTCCCAAACCACCCACCAGTTGTGGTTATTATGGGAAATGGGGGAGGTTTACATCCTTATCGCTCTTTCCCTCCTTTTCTCTGTTCTGTGTAACGATGCCTTTCTCTCTTCTGTTTCTTGCTTTCTTCTCCTTCTTGCAAACTCTGTCCTTTTTGATGAGCAGCGGACATATTCAAAGGTAAACCTCTTCCTGGAAGCCTGATCGAGGGCAGTAAGTATGCTCTTTTTTTTCTTTTCTTCTTTAATCTGTTTTTCCTTGTGGGTCTTCATCCTGTGCAGTCTGGCTCGTTGCCTCATGTTTCTGTTTCCAACTATCACAGAGAAGCTTGGTGCAATCACAGAACTGTCACTTGTTATTTCCTCCCTCAAAGAGTTTAGGTCCTAGCAGCTTTTTCTGTCTTTGGTCATCATCGGTTTCACAGGAAGACAGGACAGTGGCAGGGTTTGACCACACTTATCTACATTTACTTTGATGTAAACAGCTGTAAAAACAAATCTTTATAACTAATCCTGAAAAGTTTAAAGAGGCTGTTATTATGAGAATGACTCCCAGCTGCACATCTGCACTGTAGGAGCTGTTGGGTCTGAGCATCTGCTGTGCACTCTGCAGACCCTGGGTCTCAGATCCTTTGATTAATGGCGAGTCTGTGCAACCGCAGAGTCACCGTGACGCCGTAATGACCAGGTCGCCTGCGCCCATGTGCACCTGAATCATGTGAGCCTGGGGGTTATAGCGGCGGTCTTAAGTGCACGGAACATTCCTTAACTCGCTCACAATCTGCAGCCGAAGAAGCTGCTGCATTTTTAGAAGCGATAACGGACTGAAAACACTTTATTGCTGACCAGATCTGTGTAAAATTCACACTGCATCCGTCTGCCAGGTTCATTTTCGCAGTTGACTCTCAGTTTAGTTGTGGAGCTGTGTGAGGAAGGTTTAATCTTGTGGGAAACATGACTCACATTCAGCATCATGCTGTTGTAGTTGTCAGCCTCTTGATGAAAACGGTTCTATTTTTGACTGAGAATGGTTACCAGGAGGCATCTATAGATTACAGAGGGGAGAGGAGTTTGTGTGTGTAAAGCTGTTAGTCTCACACCCCTGCTTCCTTTTCAGGTGCAGATGTGCAAGAAACGGAGGACTGCTTGACTGAGGCAACAACTCCCACCTTCCACGAACCTACCGGCCAGTCACAGATGAGCACGGTGAAGCTAGACAAGTCTGCTTTGGAGGAAGTCAGTCCAGCGGATGAAGATACTAGTCCTGCAGAGGAAGTTAGTGCACCAAAAGAGGAAGTCAGTTCTGCAGAGGCAGAGCCGGCTATGGCTCAGCCTCAAGAGGACAGAGACTCGGAGAAGAAGGAGGAGCCCGAGGAAGACACAGACTCAAGCAGCCAGTCGGTCGATGAACTGCTGGCCGATTGGCGAGAAGACTTGGAGGCCTTCAAGCAGATGGAGAAGGACGAGCTCTGACAGACGTTAGGTGCATTCTGCCCTGTGACTGGTCTGATCCCGCCATGGGGGAGCAACCGCGAGGAAGTGCATCTTCACGTGTCACCGGCCTCAGTCTCATGAATTGAAAGGAAGCTGGGGATGATGTCTTCTCTTGCCCTCAGCGAACGGTATCACGTGCCAAGGCGACCCAAGTATTGTCTCTGGGCCACAAGGGAGTCATTTTTAGGTTCTTACACTTTGTTTCATTTGTCAGAGCAGATTCTACCTGATGGATTATGACCATGACATGGACCACACTGTTTCTAACTGTCTCACTTTCCAGTTCACATTACTGCACTGTTGTTCTCTCTATGCATTTCTGACCACTTTAACTCAGTCCAGTGCTGGTCAACTGCTTTCTCATAAATTAACCCACCGACCAATCAGTTTTATTCAGTGTTGATAGGTTTACTTGTTTGGTGGTCTCGGCGCTAATCGTATGTACACGTTGATCAGAGTTGAGGAGGATTGGTGATGGATAAGTTGATGGATCTCAGCACCGAGCTTGATCTCTCTGAAGGCTTTATTAAGTCATGCGTCAGTGTAAATATGTATGTTGACTGAAATACTACAGGGCTGTTTGCTCAGGTTCTGGTTCACCCCACAACAGCCTCTGGACCAGTTGGGTGAAGCAGACACACCCTCAGCATCACGATGGGATGAATAACGGCGCCACAGGGGGGCGCTGTGTGATCTGCATCCTGTGCTGGAGCTGCAGAAATAAGCCAATAAGTTGACAGGGTGACGATAAATAAAAACGAATGAGAGGGAACTTGCTGTCTGAACACCGAGTGTTTGATTTAATAAAAAAAAAAGTGAAACAGGAGGTTTAAAAATGTCGCTTTCCTGATTTGCTGCACCGACTGTTCTCATGAAAAACATGCTGTGATAAAATATTCAAATTTTTATCTTATTTGAGGGGAAATGATAAACACATGCTGGCTTTTGTGGAACAAAGAGGTAGGAGATGTGAAAATCAGTTCTGTTCCGACAGAGGTTTCTGTGCAGTGGGCGGACACCTACCCCCATCAAATCACTCGAGTCAACGTGACAGACGTGTAATTGGGAAATTGTCAGTATGCGCCATGGTATTACTGTCAAGAGTGAGTCAAACCCTGCTGCAAAAAGTGCTCATCACATTTAGCAGAAATATGCATTTAAATCTGTTTTAGACACTTGAGAAAAAAGAAGTATCTGCTGAACCGATCCCATGTTTACACTCGGTGTTGGTGGTTTTTAATACGGTGCCAAGAAATGAAAACACAGTAAAAGTACGCGACAGAGGTAGGTAAGTACTCGGTACATTTCCAGCACTTTTATTTATGCGCACATCTGAGCGTTTCCCGTGAATGCGAGCAGCTCTCCTGCTGCTCGGCGCCTTCGGAGTGTTTTTACGCAGCGGTGATGTGCAGCTCGGGCCCGGCGCTGATTGGTGGCTCGGTGGGGCACTCCTCAGCAAGATGGCTGCATTGCTGCGCGCAATAGTGGCATCCTGGTGAAATGACGCAAGCCACAGTTTACGTTCAGTCCTCGCGGCTCCGAGCCTGAGCTCTCCAGTCTCCATAGCGCAGATCCCGCCCGACACAGCCGGAAGACCACCCGGCTCTCCTCCTCCACCGGACCGAGTGGAACCGGTTCATTTGAGTAAGTAGCAGCGGGGATTGCTGGCTGATGTGTCCCAGAGGTGCGGTTTGTCCTCCTGTCCATGGACTCTTCTTTTGTTGTTGTTTCCCGAGAGTCCGTGATTACCCGGCGCTCTCCTTCCTGCACACTGTCGATGGTTTCTCGCTGGTGGGGCTGGCTATGGGGCTAACGACGCTTTGTTTCTCTGTTTCTCTCGCTCGCTTTTAACTATCATTGTTGTTACTGGTTGTGAAATCCACGAGGAGCCCACACGGAGCTGTGTTCGTTTCTCGCGTTTGGACTCTGTGAATGCGCTCGCTCGCGCCGTGGACAGCGTTGGCTCGGCGCATTTCAAATTTTCCACACATCCTGGCTGCTGTGCCAGGCTGTCCCACTGCTGGGAGCCTGTGTGTGTGTGTGTTTGTTTGGGGGGGGGGGACCGCAGCTTTGGTCGAAGCTACAGGCCGTTAACCTTTGTGGAAATGAAACTATGAACACACGCACACAGCTCGGACTCCCCCTGTGGGGAACAAAGCTCCCAGTGTCTCCCTGTAGCACAGCTGGACACAGCTGTTAAGCGTCTCGAGCTCCAGGACAGAGCAGAGCTGTGTGGCCGGCCAGGGGCTCACACCTCTGCTGCTGCTGCTGCTAAACCTGTGGTACAACTTCTGAGCTGCCTTCTGTCCACAGCAGCCTTTTGGCCTGCGGGGAAGGACCTGCTGATCGTCTTTGTTCCTCATGACTACCTCAGAGGGAAGACAGAAGCTGCTGGATCGTATGAACAAAGTCACAGCAGCCAGAATTACATCTGATACTATGAAGCACACGGCATCGCCAAAGGCCCTTCAGAAGTTTCCAAACCGCCTTCCTGGCTGCTGCTTTTAAATGTGCCATATGGTCATTAGCTACTGTAGGCTTAGCCTGCCATCAGCAGCAGATCATTACATCCGTTTGGTGGCTGTGCAGCTTTGGTGTAGCCAGAGAGTTAAAGGGGACAGCATCCATCACCTGCAGCTCCCATCAGAGTCAGACCAGCAATCCTGTGGGTGGATGTTGTGGTCCCCCCTCCTGACTTCAGCCTTGTTTTATCTCCATCTATCTGCCTCCATCTGTCTCTCTCCTCCACGCTCCCTCCCTCGCTTGTTTATCTGTTGCTCTGTGTGTGTGTGTGTGTGTGTGTGTGTGTGTGTGTGTGTGCTTGTTTCCTACATATGCCTTTTTGGTTCCGGTGGCTAGCATTAGAGGCTGAAATATAAACGTCTCACTCCTCCACACTTCTTCTCTATTCTGAGTACTCCTGCCTCTTCCTCGTCCACCTGTGGCCTCCTCACCTTCAACTGATTAACAGCGTTCCAGGTGAACACACGGGCACTCTTAGGGTCATCCAGCAACACCTGTCGTGTCATCTTGTGGGGGAAGTGGAGGGTTTCCATGGTTACCGCAGGATGTCTTCTCTGTCTGTGGGTGTGGGAGGGAGTTCCTGTGACTGTCTCTTCCATCCAGTTTGCGTTCGCTTTGCGGGCATTGTGTTCTGTGGGAGGTGCGGCTGAGTGCTGTCAGCTGTGATGAGGTAGTCTATATTGCAGTGTGGAAACCACAAGGTCAGCACAACTCAATCCTCCAGGTTCACTGTACCTGTCAGTTTGACTGAGGGCGTCGCAGGCTGATTGGGCTTTCTACCCGACCGAATAAACAAAGTGCAAGAGGCAAATGTTGCAACATTAAACCCCAAAAACCCGCACTTGTGTTGTCGTGTGCTCTTTCTGCTCCATGCATTCCTGTTTATTTTGCGTTCGGCGTGCCGATGGGTGGACGAGGGCTGTCTTCTGGCTGAGAGGCCTGCACGCGTGCTTTCTGTCACATGACAAAGCGTCCTGTCTCTGTGTCTCTGTCTGTGTTTACAGTTCAGTTCATGTTCAGAGTCCAGCTGGGATGGAGACATGGAGACAGACTGCAGTATTGATTTTGCTTTCATTTCTTTTTCTTTTTATTCGTCTGTTTTCCAATCTGCACTCTAGTTAAAGGGTCACTGACGGGGTCTCAGCTGTGGAACTGTTAATGCACAAGTAGGTGGTGGTGAAAAATTATATAAAAGGTCATCGTTTTGGAGGAGGGGGTTCCTGTTGGCGGTATACTAGCTCCATCGTTCCATACTGTGACACCCTTGCGTGGCTGTTAATGCTCAGTTGGAGCGCTCAGCTCTGTTATTAAGGATGTATGAACTGATCCATGCACGTTAGAGCCCAGCTTCCAGTACCACCAGCAGATATCAGGGCCAAGATTTCAGCGGCTGTCTTCCAGGCTTCACAAGATGATAGCTGATGGATTTGACCTTTTATCGGCAAGTTTACCTGTGGTCCATAGCATTTGGACTACAAGCCGAACCGAGAAAGCTTCCCTTACTAAAAATATGGTCTCTTTCCTACAAATTTTGCATATTGATTTTTGGAGTATGTGCATAAAGATTAGAGTGCAGGTGGGTTTGAAAACATGTCGGTTTTACCTTTCGCTGTTCAGTCTCAGCATCTTCTGCACAAACACATCTGGAACTTGCTTGGTTGTTCAAATCTAACAAATTCATCACAAGTAGAGCTACGTGTGGTAAAACACTTTTCTGTGAGAAACCCTATTTAAGGATTCCTGCATATGCACGTCGTCGGCATCACATCGCCATATTGGAAATCACAATAATGTCTTTCTGGGTGTCGTCAGGGTAAACTGCTGGAAGCTTTTATTCTTTATTTTTTGGTGTGTGCATGTGTGTGTGTGCAGGATAATTGACTGAGCAAAAGCACTGGTTTGCATCTGAAAGAATAACATTGCAGATACAATACCAGCCGTGTTGAGACCACCTGAAGAGGCGAAACCTTCAGTGTGTTTTATTCCCACACAAACAGTCGTCTCAAGGGGCTTTGCCAGTCCTCCTGCCAATTATGCATATACGTATGCATAATTTCTTATGACTATTAATATGGCCGTGGTTTTAATTGTGTACCTTGTGGGTTGGTTTGTTGGCAGTTCAGATGGATCTTGGTGAGAAAACATAAACACGTCTGACCTTGTGTGCCTGCTGTGTTGGAGGAGGCCCACATCATCGGCTGCGCAGCTGTCTGTCAGCAAACGTGATCAACAAGCTCGCTCAGGCTCGCGCTAAAATCAGTGATATGATAACAGAGATGGTAAAAACATAAACCATCTTTAGAGCTCCGCCATCGCTAATTGGCAGCAGTACTTTTCCTTTGGAGAACCTGCACCCAGCATGGAAAATAACATTTGACTATTGAGGGGAAGAAATGCAAAAATTCAGAAGTACAGCGTTTAAATACTGCATTTAAAAGGTGTACTTCATTACTTCCAGACCCCTCACACTCCCTGGATGTTCGACGTCACGTCGCCCAAGAATTTCTTTTCCCATTGCTTTTCCATCTTTATCTGTTTCCACTGTTTTGCCTTGAAGTCTTGTCAGTCAGCCACCTTAGGCTCTGACCTGCTTTCGCTTCAGTCCCACAGAAATGCCTACCTGCCTTTTGCTCTTTCAGGAAACTGAGTGCTACGAATGCCGGCCATTAGCAGGCCTCAGAGGAGACATTTTATCCTCTAGTCTAGCCTGCATTAGTTGAAATCATTCATTTCTCTATAGCATGATTTTTATTTTTTTTTACCTGTACCGAGATACGGCTTAATGCAGCTCATGTTTCAATTAGAGTGCTTAACCAGTCTTTTTTTACTCTCTCTGTGAGTGACAGCGCTGAAAGAAAACTGTGAGAGCCATGCAAACTTCTGTGGGCCTGTAGTAACAACACTGGCCTCTTACCAAAAATATGTAACAGCTTGTCTAAAGCTTACTCCAGCTTCTTCACCAGCACATGCCTCAGTTATGTGCAATATGCCTCTCATTGTCAGTCACAAGGCCAGGCTTCAGTTTCACTCAGCAGAACAGGGTCCCCTCTGTTTCCACGTCCACTCCTCCACCCATGGCTGCTTGTCATCCTCATTACTACAGTGAGAGGAAGAGGAAAGAGCCACTCAATGGCAGACAGTGAAAAAGAGAGAAGAGAGGCACACAAAGCGGCGGCAGAGCACTCATGATGGACCTTTACTGTCCACCATCTGTGTGTGTGTGTGTGTGTGTGTGTGTGTGTGTGTGTTGGCATGACTTCCCAGGCTTGTCAGGCTGATGGAGTGCCTAAAGTGGGACAGGAGGAGAGGTGCAGCATTTGCTGCCTGGCTAGAGTAAATATTATGGCGCACTGGCCCACGAGTCACCGACACTGTGCTCTGTCACAGAGAGACGCAAAGACACGCTCAACACACCGCAGCTCGCCATTCACCGCACGAGTCATTTGCAGAGACTTCAGGTGGAGCGTTTTGGTTTTTGAGTGTTTATTAGGTCAGCTGGTGCCGTGTGTTTGCGTTCTCACCATAAGAGTGATGCAACATGACACAGTACATATGAGATGATTTGTCAGTCAGATTTTATCACTTAGTCATAGATTTTATCGCATAAGCTGAACTGAGGGTGTCCAGTATAAGATAAACAAGGAATTTTAAAGTGTCAGTTACGCAGATCAATATTTCTTTTCCCCTCGGGGATCTTTTACAGTTTGCTTGTTTTAGCCATACATACTTTTTCCTGGAGTTGTCCTCTATGATCACATACAGGAGGATGAATAATTCAGAGAAAATCGTGAACTTGTGACCCCTACAGTGAGCCATCCAGTGGCTCTGATATGCTGTGAGGACTCTTTCCCGGCATGGATCGAGGCCCAGTTGTCCCGTGGTGTTCTCAAATTTTTGATGACAGAGTGCCAAGTTGGGGAGCCAGCGTACAACCGAGTGCCGCAGAGAAAACATGCAAACCTCAAACACTTGCAGGTGTTTGTTCCATAATCACAGGATAGCATGTGCCGTTTTTGGGGTGGTTTATAGCGTCACGTGTTGGCGGCTGTATTTTGGGTGCTATGGAGGACAGAGCAGAACTGTGAGCGAATGAATGTTGCGTATTGTTATCTTGTCATGCTGCTGCGCTCCATGAAATTACTGGGGAAGCCTATGATGAAGCTTTTTTTTTTTTTTTTAATCTAAAAGATTATGCCTCCATCTACAGTGCACCGGGGGTCATTGGATTGTTGGAGTATGAAAATGATGTGAATCATGCTGCTGGCTTTACTCAACCAAGAGGAACAGTTATTGGCTCCGTCTCACTGGAGTAAAAATAGGATGGCAACTTCCTTGTGACTAGGAAAAATTGGTGGGTGGTGACTACATTGAATTGCATAAAGTCCAAGGAGTTACACCAGCCAACTGGTCACCGGTCAGCTGGTTGTATTCTGGTTATAATCCTGTATAAAAGCAAGGCTGTTGTTGTCCTGCTGCAGCACCTACGTCATTATTAGTGGACGAATTTCTAAAGTTGTGTCTCAGCTCGGGGATGTTAGGCTGGACTCTGGATCTAAGTAGTTACTGTGAATTTGTGTGCATTTAGACGGAAACAGATTTGATGTGTTTATCACAGTGAAATGCGTCATTGCAGACCGACTCCATCGCATCCCTGTTTTATCATCGTCTTAATGCTCTACGGTTGTTTTGAAGAAGGTAACTGACTCCGAGTGGTTGCAGACCTGGCGTCCACCTTCGAAGCTGCAGTATCAGAGGCAGCGAGTGTGACGCGGGGCGCAGAGTCGCAGGGGGGAGAGAGACCAGCTGGCTGATGATATTAGTAGATGTTCCACCTGTGAAGGCACCATTAATGCTGAATGACATACACATGCTGCATTCCAGTCTGCACGTATTACATCATCACGGCTCTGAAAGTCCAGCTGCCCGCGCTCGCTGTGCGTCACTGAGGGAAACGTGCTCCTGGCAGAAAATTCAAAAAGAGCCTAATGATATGCTGTCTTTTGTACTATTTTTAATTAAATATAGGCTTTAAGCAGTTTCAAACCACTGAATTCTCTCTTTAAAAAAAAAAAAAAAAAAGATTTAAAGAGCATCCAAACCATTTTTTTTATTTTTTTTAAACATACAGTTTCTAAAGCGTAGCTCAGCACTCAGCTGAGAGGACAATGACGCAAAAATAGAAACTGTCGCTATGTCATCACAGGTGAGGCTGCCCTGAAGTCACTCTCCCTGAGGCTTAAATGGCTGCTGAGCAAGCATTTCCCCATCACAGTCAGGAGTTTTACGATGGGAACTAATAAATGCACATGTCCAATTCACACACAGAAATAAACCTGTTACACAAAAACTCTCTCTGCGATGCTTCAACCAGTTTTCCGCCTTTGTTGGGCCAGTTTTTCAAGCTCTGTGGTTGCTTGTGCTCCCTCTGGCACAATCTTGCATTTGAGAAGAGCTTGCACTGCACACTACTCGGCCTGTGTGCACGACCTGTGTTTGTGCAAGCACTCACATCTTCCTCACAGCGCTTTCTGAGTTCCTCCTTTAACAAACTGACTTGTAAAGGAGGCTTGTTCACAGACCTGAGGGCAGGTCACGTCCCACCCCAACATATGCAGGCATGGGCAGGCCTCTGTGTTTGCCAAATCATTTTCAGGGTCTGATTATTTGCCATGTGTTAAATATACAACTTGGTCTGGGTTTAAGAAGAGCTCTTTGTATCGCAGGGCTCGGGATTATTGTTTCAAATTGCTTAAAATGGTTGTGTGCCAGTTGGTGTTAAGAACTTTTTTATCCTTTTCACACGCTGGATGTTTAGCGGGCCATGTTGGCTCAGCTTGTGAGCCAACATGGCCCGTCTGTGTGGTGTATTCACTGACTCGCCGGGCTTGTCCCATTGACACACTTCAGCATCTACAGAGCAGCTCAGTCCTGTGGGTTAAATCAACACTGGAAAAAACAGAGCAGCTCACACTCTGCAGAACTCCCAGTTTTTACTTATTTATTTGTATACCGTCATCAATAGGTAAAAATTGGCTGAGCACCATTTTTTTTTTTTTTTTTTTTTTTTTTTTTTTTTTTTTTTTTTTTTTTTTTAATCTCAACAGCTGCCCTACACTGTGGTGTGGATTTTTTTCCCTCTTTAAATCAAAGCTGAGCAACGCCCCGCTGTGGTTTTGCACGTGGCACAGAGTAGCGCATTGGGCAGAGCTCAGTACTAACTCTGGCTGATTCCTGCTGGAGTCACCAATCCTAAAAGTGTATGCACTGATCTCACTGAACAGTGGAACACGTGCAAACAAGAGAAGTACGATGCCAGGTTGTCTCCCCCCATGATTGGAAGGTCAGGGGTTCAAATCCACCGAACGGCGACCCTGAGGTACCCCTGAGCAAGGTACAGTCTCTACACATTGCTCCCCGAACGCTGGATTGGTGGCTGCCCACTGCTTCACTGAGTGAATGGATGAAAAGCAGAGGACTAATTTCCTACGGCCTAATTTCATATGGGATTAATAAAGTGTACATAATAATAATAATAATATTTTGTGTGCAGATTATGAATTATTTAATGAATTATTATTATTATTATGAACTTTGATTAAATGTGAAATTTTTTCCATGCAGGCAGCAACAGATGTGTGATATTTGATGATTTATTACAGTTAATCGGTGAATCATCAGAAAAGGATGAACTTGGCACTTGGAATTGCCTACAGACTGTTGCCAGGCTTTTGGCAGACTGTAGGGAGGCCTTTGGTAGGCTGTTGGGAGGCTGTTGGCAGACTGTAGGGAAGCTGTAGGCAAGTTGTAGGGAGGCTGTAGGCAGGCTGTAGGGAGGCTGTTGGCAGACTGTAGGGAAGCTGTTGGCAGACTGTTGGGAGGCTGTAGGCAGACTGTTGGCAGACTGTAGGGAGACTGTTGGCAGGCTGTAGGGAGGCTGTAGGGAAACTGTTGGCAGGCTGTAGGGAGGCTGTAGGCAGACTGTTGGCAGACTGTAGGGAAGCTGTTGGCAGGCTGTAGGGAAGCTGTTGGCAGGCTGTAGGGAAGCTGTAGGCAGACTGTTGGGAGGCTGTAGGGAAGCTGTTGGCAGGCTGTAGGGAGGCTGTTGGCAGACTGTTGGCAGGCTGTAGGGAAGCTGTTGGCAGACTGTTGGGAGGCTGTAGGGAGACTGTTGGGAGGCTGTAGGGAAACTGTTGGCAGGCTGTAGGGAAGCTGTTGGCAGACTGTAGGGAGGCTGTAGGGAAGCTGTTGGCAGACTGTTGGGAGGCTGTAGGCAGACTGTTGGGAGGCTGTAGGCAGACTGTTGGGAGGCTGTTGGCAGACTGTAGGGAAACTGTTGGCAGGCTGTAGGGAAGCTGTAGGGAAGCTGTTGGCAGACTGTTGGGAGGCTGTAGGCAGACTGTTGGGAGGCTGTTGGCAGACTGTAGGGAAACTGTTGGCAGGCTGTAGGGAGGCTGTTGGCAGACTGTTGGGAGGCTGATTCTGTCTTATAGCAACATCTCAGCAGGTTTTGCAGCAAAAAATGGCTGAAGTGAGATAACGTTAGATAAAACAAATACTGATAAAGTAGAACTCGGAGGACATAATATATATCGTGGGCTATCCGGCGATTCCCACCTCTGCGTTTCTGATTGTGCCGCTCTGAAAATATATTATTTATAATGAAACCAACACTCAACCCTTCATGTAAGCATTGCTGGTTAAAACCTGCCATAGATTTTTGTGATGCTTGTGAGAAGACCAAGTGTTAAAATGAGCAGAAGTGTGATTTTGAAAGGATGTGACTTCTTGAATTAGAAGTGAATGTGCCACTGAAGAATGTCTGAGCCTTTGGCCTTGGTGTTATTTATTTATAGGTGTGTTTGGCTTTGTAATAGTCTGCCCTTCTGGCTGTAGCTTATATGCATAACCCGAGTAATAGCAGCTTGGCCTAAAGATCCACAGCCTAGCATTATCCGTGCACACAACAATAGCTCTGGGACTGCTAGGTCTATTTTTAGCCTGCTCCTACTCACAATTTGATGTTTCAATACGCACAAATCAAAGCCTTCAAACAGATGCTGCCCCCACACAAGAGACCCTTTGAAACTTCACGTCTATCATGGCTGTTCACATTTCTCAGCGTACGTCCTTCGGTGGTTTTCGGGAGGGAGTTTCTGTGCTTTGTTGATCTAATATTCACTTCAGTTGTAGACTAATAGTGAAGAGAGACTTGGCTGCTCGCTCTCTGTGTCCTCTCTCCCATTACCTTTGGCGCATTCCTTTTCTGTCTTTTTTTTCCTCCATCTCTGGCATTTGATTCTCCACTTCACTGTGATGTGACTCTGACAGATAACATGCGCTCCTCCGGCAGCGTTTCCAGGTGCATGCCTCGTGCGTCTTTCCTCATTTATGTGCCTGTGTCAAGAGACAGATTATGCAGGATGAGATTATTGCTGTGTCTTTACGACAGCGTGCCTCAGACTGCTGCATTAAGATCTCCCAGCTGTGTGTGAGGTGATGGCGGCTTTATGAGCACATGTGAAGCATAATTGAGTTGTTCCAGAGTGGTAGTTGTAGTAAGAGCTGTCCCAGGCTGCCTGGGATATGCTGATAAGCTGCTACTCAGGCCACAGGTGACCCTACACACAGCTACACACACTCATCCCGAGCTTGCATGTGTGTGTCTAAGTGTCTGGATTCTTGCCCTCAAGGTATTACTCCCTCTTGCCTGTAGGCCCTTAGAGAAATTCATGTGTAAGCTGTGCTCAGGCTCCAGAGATTAATGTCTTTTCTCCTGCAGAGCTGAGAAAGGGATTCATATAGGAGTTCTCTCATCTTGCACTGAATATTCACAGACCTCAGTCTCACAGGAAAGATAATTAATTTCAGGATGCTTCTTTTTTTTGCTATGCATGGTTTGTTCCTGAGAATTGTTGCGGTCTCCTCGATGCGCCTCTGCTGCCTCTCCAAGTGACAACCTGCCAAGTAACAAGTGACAGTGAATGAAGTAGTTTGTGATAAAGAGAACAGCAGCAGCTTAGTTTGCTGATAGTACTGGCCAGTGAGATCTGTGCTCCATAGTACCTGCACACGGAGGTACTGGAGTGCTGTGCACCTGGCGCTTTGTGTCATGTCCAGTGAGATGGAAGCTGGTGGGCCGCAGCCTAAAGACAGGAGTAAACACGGGCCTCCTGTCAACTTCAAACGCTCTGAAGGAGCGGCGAGGGGCAGGCGGCGCTCTTTTGAAGCTCTGCTCTCGTTCTCCTCTCTGGACCCTTTCTGTCCCACCTATTGTCGACCTTTTTCTTCACCCTTGTCCTCCCTCCCTCTCTTTGTCTTTTTCTCTCTCTTGTCAGTGTCTTCAAAAAGCCTCTTCTACACTTTGCCTCTTATTATTTATGTGCTGGCGGCACAGATTTAATCAGCTGTGTGTGTGTGTGCATTTTTGTAAGTGGCAGCAGTCAGATGGGCCTGTCAAAGACAGCATATGGCATGTGTGAGTGACATGGAAGCTATCTACATACAGCGTGTGTGGCTCACAGCGTTGTGTTAGCTATTCTGCAGGGTTTAGTTTGTTCTTGCCCTCACGATGTTCTCAAACAAAGCGCTGAGTTGCGTTGAAGTAATTACAGAAGATTAGTGGTCAAGTCAGACTGGTTTACAGGTTAGCTGAAAGCGAAAATCTTACTGCAATGCATAAAATCTTGAACTACAGGTACTTTATTACTTATCTGATGGTTCTTATCTATATCAGTCATTAGAAATTCATCAGGTTTCCTAGCAACCACCTAGCAACGGATGAAAATAATTAGTTTTTAGCATTTATGAACCTTCAACTCATAAAAGAAATGTTTCAGGGGAGTGACATCAAATTCATATCCACAAAAGTTTCATTATGCATGCCTAGCAACCGCCTAGCAACGGGGTAAAATGACAATTTTTAGCACATATTCAGTGTCTGTCTATTTCAAAGTATATCAGCTTACCAACAGCATGAACAGGCCAAACAGTATAATAGCAGGGAGCTGCATTAGTATTGCCGATGTTCCAGTTAGATCAGATCGCCAATCTGATATTTGGATCGGATATCCGGACTGAAGCTCGATGCTGATGCGGTGAACGCAGCTCCCTGTTGCTCTGTGTTTGCTGTGTCACAGTCAGTAGCACATCAGCGTTTGCTCGTGTAGAGAGACCTTATCGTTCATTTTATGAATCGCGATCCTGTTTACAGTTTTGTTGTCGAGCCTTATGATGACAACACTCGAGGAACACCTCGTTCATTTAACACAGCTATTGGATTTTCACTCTGTGTCAGCAGATCGGTGCATCCTCAGCACTTATATCATGGTGCCAGATGTGCAAAATGGTATGGTTTTCTTTGTTTTGTTTGTTTTTAAAGGATGGTAACTCAAATTGGAATTATCTAGGGAAGGGGTAATCTCTTTAGCAATGTCGGCTTCATGCAGCAGAGAAGCATCACGACTGAGCAGATAGTGGCACAATATTTACATTAAACTGATATGTAGTTCCCATAAAATCCCATCGCTTCTCCTTTTCTGTTTAACTTCATAAATACAGTTAGTCAGACATTTATATTCGTGAACTTTGGACAGTCGGACGAATCAGGGAGGGGACTTTTTCTGAAGTTGCATTTTTTTTCATATGTTGCAGATAACACATGATTGACATGCGCTGTCACTACTGGAAACGGTTGGTGTGATTTTAGGTGAGGTGTCTCCTTGGCTACAACGTGCAGGAAGCGGGACATGGGACATTAGCACACGGGGTCCAGAGCATGTGTGAAATGGCTAATGAGCTATTTATATATAGTAATGTATACTGCATATATTGGGCAGGATATTAGTAGAGGTACTTTCAGAGGCCGAGTTCAGCAGCTTTGGCAGATTTTGATGCCAGATGTTTGGGCTCGTGACCCCCTGAGGTTGATTTGTCCTGTGTCCTCCGTGAACTTGGGATTTTTTGTTTGGGGCCACCGATACTGGGCAATATGTTAATATATTCATATTATTTTCTCACTAATAAAATCATCATTGCTATCTGCCTCAAAATCTCTGCGGGCTGTGCTGTAATTAATTTTTATTTTAACTCTGAAACTAATGACAGTGATCAGTGCAGAGAGTCATTAACTCTGTATAAATAAATCCGATGACTAAATAACACCTGAACGGTGTCACTGATCCGCTCACCTGCAGCTCCGGTGACATTGGTATAGTTCAGCTAATTATTTTTGGTTGTTTAGACCAACAGCTTCAGTCTTTTAGCTCACCCAATACTTTAGTTTTCACAGACACGGCAGGCTAAAGTGTATTTTACACCGGCAGTTTCACGGTCCGCTGCAAACAGACAGCAAACATCCATCTGAGGAACATAGTTTGGCATTTAGCAAAAGAGGGAACTGGACATTTAACAGCTGGAGACAAGCAAAACTTTCAGGATGGTGAATATTCACCAAGCGGCCAAAGGTACAGATGCTGATGTTGCTGTTTATGTACGCAACCAACAAACATCATTTAGTAGTGTTTTCAGATAAAGAGTCCAAATATTGAGTATGTTTTCACATTTAAATACATTTGTGTTCAGTTTCATCAAAGACATTTATTTATTTGTACATTTCTTTCTTTTGTTTTTTGGTGTTTTGTATAACAAGAATAAAAGGCATACGGTGTATATTAGATGGGTTATGCTCTTTATTTACCCTGCACTGCACCCCTGCTGCTGCTGCTCCATGTATATAATGGCAGTGGCTATATTTAGCTCTTAAAGAAACTCTTATGAGGAAGTAATAACCTCCAGCATGTGCTATAAATGTGCATTTCTCTTTCTACTGAGCCTCTTAATGCCAGGTGTGAATTCACACTTCTGTGAAGTGTGCTTTGGTTTCCTGATTCAAAGCCATGGAAAAGATGGGAAAATGAATATAAATCATGTCTGAAGGCCGTGTTACATGAACAAAAAAAAAACCCCAGACACTTTTGCACCGATCGTGAGTCGCCATAAAAGCTCAAACCGTCGATCACGTTTGACATATCGTTGTAAAAGCGACAGCGCTGCTTGTTTTATTGTGTCTGTCGTGAATGTGAAGTCTTGTTTTCTCTCTCTGTGCAGGTGAGAGTGCGATGAGGAGAAGTTTCAGAGTGTGAGGCCATGGGCTGCACCTCGGCCAAGCAGGTGTCGGCCGTGCCCAGCGATGAGGAGGGACGCGGCAAGGCCTACAGCAACGGCGACGTCTTCACCGGTCAGTTCGTGCGCGGATGTCAATAAAATCTTCACTGCTCCATTTCGCTCAGTTGATTGCTCAGCGTGGACCCATTACCCCGCCCGCTCACACTATATACATCCTCATTGTTACAGCTCACGGTACTTCAGCAGAGTGTAAAGTTCTCCAATTCAGACAATAACTGTCAACGCCGCCGCTTTTATTGGAGACGTCTGTGTTGACAGTTTGTGTAAGAGAGGAAGGAACCAGTTAGTGAGATGACGGCGTTGAGTTGTGTCCTTGAAGGGGACCCGGTATGTTCGTTTCATCTCCATATTGCTATTGTTGCGTTTTTATTAACAGAGATACGTCTTCTCGCTGACATCATTCAGAGCCAACAAAGGTTTGAGCGTTTGGAGCCGTTTTAATAATGTTCACTTTCTGCAAATGTGTCTCCCAAATATGACCTAATTTTGTAGATCTGATTAATAAAAAATGCAGGGAGATTAATTAGTAATGAATATACTACGCTCCTTAGTTTCTCCCTTTGCTTTAGCAGCGTGTAGCCGGCTGTTGTGTAATGAGGGGCAGGAATAAAAGCTGGAGCCGGAGAGAGATGATGGGTGGTTGAGGGATTAACGGCGATTAAGAATTAGGAGCAACACTCTGGTATAGCTGCAGGCGGGTGAATGGATGTGGCAGATGATGATCCACAGGAGGTCCCATTCTCTGTCTATCCGTCATCCCCCTCTCCCTCTGATCTTTCTAACTCCTCTCCAGCCGCTCACCTCCTCACTGTAACTCTAACTCCGCTCTTTCCCTCTTTGGCGTTCTCTTTGCCCTCTCGTCTCCCGTTTTGTCTTCTGAGCAGCGCCAGAACACCGCAAGGAGACACGAAGGAGAGCAATGAGATTAGCGTTTTTTTTTTTCCTTGAGAGATGAAGAGAGTGACGTGTTTTGACGCTGCGGGTCTTTTTTTTTTCTTTCTTTTTTTTCGCAATCTATTCTCAACTTCTGTGTCTTCCCGTCCCCCGCACAAGGCCTCGCTCTCCTCTTCCTCTTTCTCCCTGTCACACTATTTTGGGTCTCTACACCCCCTTCTCTTCCCTCCTCCTTCTCTTCCTGCCTTCATCTCCCAGTGTTTCTCCCAGCTCTTTTCCTCTCTTCTCTGGCACAACATTAGGTCAGAACCTTGTGTATTTCACATCCCCTCCTCCTTCCTCCCTCTTAGTCCCATCCTATCCCCTAGTCTCACTGTCAGTTGGTTAAAGGGGAATCTGGAGTGGCAGTGCATGAGATGGGCTACTATTTGTGTGTGTGTGTGTGTGTGTGTGTGTGTGTGTGTGTGTGTGTGTGTGTGTGTGTGTGTGTGTGTGTGTGTGTGTGTGTGTGTGTGTGTGTGCGTGCCTCCTCTGAGCGGCGTCCACCCAAGCGTATTCACGATAAATATTCATGAAACAACTCAAGTGAACTGAGACACAAAGAGAAGCATGCTGCCCGCCATCTGCCAGCTTCTGCCATGTGATAATGTTGTTACTGATATTCAATAAGTCTAAATAGCACAGAGGTTAATTCAATATAGATTTTTCCTAATATTAGTATTTATTTGTTTACTGTAGCATCATTTCAAAACTCTCCTGCATGCGTCATGCCTTCTGTGTTTGGGTTGCCTGCTTGAATTTCCGCGTGACTCCCACATGTGCCATTATGTGCCGAACTGTCCTTGTCAAAAAGGAATGTTTTTATTAAGCTGGTATCAGTGCTGG
>VURO01050471.1:0-17190 GCA_015108175.1 Pelvicachromis taeniatus | reverse complement strand
CTTTAAAAAAAAAAAAAAAAATGGCGGCAGCTAGTAGCGGTAACATGTCGACTTAAACCACGCCCCCCGAACACGCAGTTCTACAGTATGGGGATATTTTAACCAAAAAGGAAGTGATTCAGTCTTTGCCGGCTTTGTAAGGATGAAATGGCCGATCATAAAACGACCGTAAGTTTTCAACTTTTTTTTACTAACGCTGGTTTTTACCCTTTAATTCATCCAGACACCCCCCACGTAGACATACACTCAGAGATAAACACCCAACCTCCGTAAATGCAAAACTCATTTAAGCTGCTTAGCAGTAACATATATCATTAGATTAATCGATGCATCAAAAACTTAATCACTAGATTCATCGATTCGGAAAATAATCGTTTTGCCCAGCCCTACTCCAGATGTAATTATTGCCAAGCATTAGTCTGCACAAGACACCCCTGTACCATTTCCTACATGTTGCGTCCCCTCTGCTCTCTAGTATCCCGTCCAAAAAAGGCTAAAAATGGCCCCAAAATAAAAGACTGGGACCATTTGTGACAGAATGTGGTTAGGTTGGCAATTACATCCAATTTCCTAAGTGATAAAACAGCAATTAGCTTTGACACCTCTGCAAAATTTGTAAATCTGCTTCCATCTACATATACATAAATTCACATAAACTGCTTACATTCAGAGCCAACCTCATACAAAATCCCTCCATAGCGACGTAGTTGTTGGTAGGCAAATGCGCCTCTCTATAATGACACAGGGGCTAGGTAACGTCACTTTTATATAGGAATACACCCAGAACACAACTAGTTGGCAGCCGCTAATTAATTACCCTATTGAGATGCAGACCGACTCAGATTGATTGCAACCTGTTGAAAATCTGTCTGTGTTTATAAATCAGACAACTGAAGCTGAGGTCCATTTCATGTGATGACATCTGACTTTGAATAAGCAGGAAAAAAAAAAACCCATCTCACACAATGGATCTGTTTTAACCACGGAGTTCTCTATAGTGAGCACGGACAGGAAAGAATACAGACCAAAAAAAGGAACATGTGATTACCTACTTTAGCCTGTGAAGAAACCTTTTAAGTGGTAAATGGACCGGTATTTGCATAGTAGTTAATAATAGTTGCATTTCTACTGTTAGTGTGCACTGAAAGCACTTTCATAATGCAAGTTACACTTGATTGTCGTGCACACAGTCACACTAGTGGATGCATGGGTAACATTTCTTAAGAGCATCTGAGGAGCTGGGGGTTTTTTCTGCCTGCCCTCCGTTTTCAAACACCCACCACTGCTGAGCTATTAAGGAAGAGAGAGAGAAAGAAAACCCAGCCCACACATTGCTGTTGAAATCTCAGTTTTGGTGAGTAATATCAACATTTTGGAGCAACAAAGGCAACTATTAATGGCTTAAACAGACAAAAAGCTTTCAGGGAAAGCTTGCAACAAACCAGCAATTCTCACTATCAAAATCCTCAAAATCAACATTATTATTTGATGATCAGGGTAATCAATCTGCATTTGAAGTGTGACATTACCATTATCAAATTAGATTATTCAAATATTTTTTTTCATGTAAATTGTGCTAATGTGAAAGGGAGGAAAAATAGTGTTAGATAAAAATGGTCATTGCTTACTCAGTGTATTTTTATATATGTAGGTCTCCTTTTAAGCTAAAAATGTTACTTGAGTGAGGTGCCTGAGAAGAGGCCAGATTTTCATCAGACTGACGAAGGTTTAGCAGCAGATTTCATGAATCTCTGATTCAATCTCTTTTTTTGTTTTGGTGGCATTTCAACCAAAGTAATAAGTACATTTCAAGCAACAGTTTTAACATTATATTTAATTTTGGACCATGGCATGTACGGTGGTTTAGGGAAGCAGTTTTAAGATACTTTTCTTAACAACACACCGTGCTAGTCTGTGCTCTAAATATGGTTATGCTATTTAAACGTTTTCCCTGCATAATGTAAACCCAAACCCACCGCTCCTGCTTCTTAAAACCCCACTATGTAGAGTTTGTTACTCAGTTCAGTTCACAGCTGAAACTCAGTGCACAGTATTTCCTGTTTACTGCGCCTCTTTCTTTAAATAATAATAAACAACAATAGGGAACAGTGGGACTATAGGACTCTTCAGTTATATGTATTTTTTCTGTGAATACAGGCTTGGGTTGGATGTCAGTCTGCAGTGGATGTGTCTCTGTGTCTGTGAGCTACTATCTATAAACTGTAAAGACATAGATATTCTAGAAATATATTTATATTATAAAACACTTCCCAGACTAGGGAGAAATAAAAAAATAAAAAGGTCAATTAAAGCTAAATGACCTAAAATATATTGACGTAACGAATAAATATACCGTATATCTTCCATTAGTAGCCCCGGCGTTTATTCAAAAAATTATCCGGCCGGCCCGGCGTTTAAAAGAGACCGGCTCTTATTCCCTTCTTGGAATTGTCACGGAAGTGAGAGGGAAAGAGGACCCAGGCGCGGTTTTTAGACTGAGGTGAAAAGACGTTTACTTACAGTGCTCCAAAACATATTCCAACAGTTCACAAATAATGCAGTTCCCAATTGTGCTCCTCCTTTGCTCCCGAGTGTCTCCTTGTCTGTGATAGCCCAATACACGAGTGGTGCTCCCTGAAACTTCTCTCCGCCCGACTCTCCTCAAGAGGACGTAAAAGACCAGAAAATCACTGTTAGCAGGTTCGCTAGCCGACAGTTCCAGTTCAGTGTAATAATCCCACTTCGGCGGTTGCCGCGCATCCAGCTTAATCCATCCAGCTGGTCGTAGATGACGGCTGATTGGAAACAGCTGGCCGAGTGATGAGACGCGTGAGGACCAACGACAGCGTGGAGGGACTTCCGGGTTAAAGGTCGCCCGGCTACTATTGGAGACCGGCGTGTATTTGTCGTAACATGTTTTTAACCCGGCGTTTATTAGAAATGGGCGTCAGTAAGACGCCACTATTAGAAGATATGCAATACTTGTAGTCTTCACATTCGGCTAGAAGTCTAAATGACTAGTGAATTCTTTAAATTTTAAATTTATTTCTTGGCCAAGAATCAGTTGCTAGTCAGTGGCAGCAGATTCCACTGAGTGCCATTACCTTTATTTGTCCCATATCTTTGGAGATAGAAGTAGTCGTTAAGTAGACTACAGAGACCATGAAATGTAGTATTCATGGTCTCTGTTAGTTGGAGACCATGAATAGCATGGCAGTTTTGGGGGGCACTGAATCTGTTGTAAATATCACATGAGACATATTTTCAAGTCAAGTGTTTTCTGTATAAACAATGAACAACTTCATCTAAAATCTTCCAGCGTATGTATCTTTCACCTTCAGGTGTTGACTTGAATGTGATGTAGTTGGAGCCACACACACCAACCACAAAGAAACCATGAGATGCCTACGCATTTTCTTTTTTTACATGCGTCTTGGTGAATCAGTCCTGCGTCACTTTCTCTCCTCATTGATGCTTTTTGGCAAGATTTTTTTTCAGTATCACAGTAAACTCCTGTTTTCAGGTGTGAATACTTGATACAATTAAACCCTTCACTGTCCCCCTTTTCACAGCTTCCAGATGACATCAGAAATCAAATTGAATTGCCGCTCCTTTCCAGTTTGATGGATGTGCTCTCGGGGCAGACATGGACACTGGCTATGTTCCGTCTTCCTCGACAGCTGTTGGAGAAGTTTTGCACTGCTGCACCTACATGAGACAGCGCAGCAGCTGTGTTTAGAAATGCCCGCATGGTCTCTTTGCCAAAGACCTTCTGCTTTCCACTCTTCTTACTCCTAATTTATATTGCAAGAAGGTAAACATCTCACCCAGTAAAGATGCTGCCAAACAGTTGTGTGACTTTGTAGGCAGGTTCCAGTGTTCACATTTTCAGCTCTCACATATTTAGCTGTCATTACTTTCAACGGGCTGTGAACTGGATGTTTAATTTGCCTTCATGCATAAAGCAAACCTGGTTTTACTAACCTGCCAAACAAAGAAACAACGGCACTTTTATGATGATTATTCTCTAGATTTAAATAATTGCTTCTCTTTTTTTAGAATCAATGTGCCAGGTAAGCTTTGGGAAGCCAACAAAATTAATGGCCTTGAGTGAGCTGTAATTCATAGACTGACAAATATCAATTCTTTTTTTTTGCACCCTCATGAGTAGCTGTAATTTAGTTAGAAAACCATGCTATATAAGTCATCCAAAGTATGAGCGGTATCAAAATACAAGGACAAAGCTTTCAAGAATAAAAATAAAATCATCCGTGTGTTTACCTCAAATGTCAGAGCTGGGATTTGTTCCTGCTAAAGTCCTCTCTGGAGGGACGGAAGGACAGAATTTCAAGCAAGACATTTTCAGTTCCAGAATTCGGATATCTGTCAGATAAGTTTCTCTTACTTTTTACCACAAACATGACTGTATAAATCATTCCATATTGTCAACAACACTGAATCCTATTTTCCATCTTTTATAGACGCATGCATCATGACAATACACCTCCCCTCAGCCGCAGTGCAGGCAATTTTCCACACAATGCTTCACATCATGGCATCGAGGATGACAATGGAGTGAGAGAACCTGTCTGCTCTCAGATACTGCTGCGCCGTACTGACAACAACTTATTACCAGAACATATGATTCATACATACTCCACAGTGTTCACAGATACGTAATGCACTCATCTATTGTTCATCCTGTCCACAAATGTTCCTGAGATAAAATAGGTGTGCGCTGGGGTCGAAGCAAGTAAGGAGGAACTTATTTTTCTTTTTAGGTGGATTATTTGTACATATAATAGTGATTTTAATATCTGATAAATATTACTTCTTATTATTAGAACAGTTATGATATTACATGTAATATTCCTAAAGGTGCTTGAGGCATTATTTATAAATGAACACTTGATCACATGACTACTATTTAATAATCATTTGGAATATAGCAACAAAACTCTGTACACAGGTACATCTTAAGACCCTGGAGGTTCTTATTAAGTATATCAAAGTATGTCAAAAGCACAAACAAACCAAACAATACTGTAACATAGATAGTATAGACTAGTTATTACAATGTATTCACTAGCTAGATACTTTATAGTTACTGAGACTCTTCAGTTACTTACAGCTTTTTAAAATTGTTTCACTGAGAGCTGGGAGAGTCATTGTATACCATTATTAGTCTGACAGCATGGTTTTCATCCATGGCAGGTAGCAGTTTGAGGCAAACAGCCACAGTAAAGCAGTGTTTAGCTGGAAATATATAGTAGACCAGGTAATGAGAATGAATGAATGTTAACACATTTACATGAATTTAAAATGGATATGAGGAAATGCAAAAAATAAAAAAACGGATATTACTGCTATTGTACTGACAATACACAAAAAACATTTAATCATATAGAATTTTATATAAGTAGAAGAAAAGGGAGCACAGTATGTACTGGGAGACACGGGAAGCCCTCTGTGATGCATCACTTCTGCTTGTTGGAATAACTGAACTGGACATATTGGCTGTGTTTGTGTTGTTGATGCCTTTTGAAATATTTGAATGATCTATTTGCTAAGTAACACGTCTTGCTCTGCAGTCCAAGAAGTCTGTGCTCTAGTCAGTTACGATTAGCTCATAACTTCATACTCTACCATCGTGTCCAAAAGTGGCTTCAGTGGCCCTCAGTGGTGAGGGCCACTGAAAATCAAGCTATAAAACAGAAGCTCACAATCAAATGATTCGAGTCATTGTGGCTTTGATATGGAACAATTTCTGGAAAAATTACAAATAAAATTGCAGCTGATACCTGCTTGAACTATCTTTCATAGAGTAGAATAGCCGTCTATTGTCAATGTGCATATACAACTAAATGTTGGGTGCTTCCAACTGTGCAGGAATAAAATTTAAATAGTAAGACAGCAGAAATAAATAACAAACAGAAGAAATATATACAGTAGTGCTGTCAACGTGGCTAAACACGTTAAAGTGATCATGACAATTAACGCAATTAAAATTTTTAATGCACTCAAACCGTCTGGAGCACGGAATGGACAAACCATGTCAATGCATTGACAGAGACATTTCAGGGATTTGGAGTCAGTCTGCGCTCCAGATGGGTTAATTGTTAATCATTTTAGTCATGATCACGACGTTAACGTGTTTAAGCGGCATTAACGCGTTAACGCATTGGGGATGTTTGTATGAGGCCAGGATTCAATTACAATCAGTAGACAACACTCCTGGGCAAAGCAGTTGTAGTAACTTTCAGATTGTAGTTTCAGATTGTAGCTCCTCTTTCTTGTTTGCGAGGGATCTGGCGGGGGGTTTGCGAGGGATCCTGATGACTGAAAGTCATCGGGACTTACCGTCATCATTGCTATGTCCCTCATAGTAATGAGGGACATGGACCCATTATTGATCCTCTACTTAATCACATGAACAAAGGAGTAAAAACGGATGAAAAATTGTCTTTGACTGAAGAAGCTTCTCGGATGGGAGGTGAACCGTCTTTGGGCAACTCTGGACTTTCAAATCTGTGAAAGTCCAGACACTTTTCTTTCCAAGCTCCTTAGACTACGATGACCTGGATGACCGAGAAGCTTTTCAATATTAAATTTTAGGTCAATTTTCCTGTTTGCCTTTAGGTTAAAGCAAAGCAAATTTGTTATTTCATGTCTACTGTTTACCTCATGGTTTATGCACTAATGCTTTACCTTGTCACTACCCACAGTAATTGTAGGTTAGTTAGTTTGTAATTTTCATTGTGTCAGATCCTATTCTGTTAAATTCACCTGCTGGTATTTTTTTCTTTTCTTTTTTTTCTGTGCAAGAGCAACTGTAATTCCAACTTATAATTATCTCTTTATGTGTTAATGTGGTTCTGCCAGTGCATAGATGTTTTTCTAGGCCAAGCTCAGACCATTTTATTCCTTTTGTCATTTGTCTGTAAACTCATGACTGCCATGCAGAAGTATAGCATGAAGATTTATATACATAAACTTATTTTTTCATGTAATGCTTAAGTGATTAAAACAAAACAAAAAAACCCAATTATAATTAGAATGATAAAACGATTGATAAAACTATTGTTTTTCTTCCTTTCAATGTGTAATTGTTGATAAAGGTCATTTAAAAAAAAAAAAAAATTAAAATGCCATAGTAAAACATTCCACAATACAAAAGATCCACATATGTACATGAAAAAATGCAATTCATAGCTTTCTGTGAAATCCTTTTGAGAAACAGGACTTTGGGTTTTTACCATGAGCATATATTCATCCTGTACCAGGAGACATCACTTGGCTCCATCCCTGCAATACAGGAAATGAGGACCGTGAGTTGGGTGTAACTTTTTCTAAAAAAGCAGGTTTGACAAAATCATGTAACTAATGTTACGTGTTAACTGTGACATTTGAAGTAGCTTCAGATTTTTTGTCATTTTCAATTGTATCACTGGATTTATTCTTATAGTTAGCATATTTAGCTGTTGTCCTGTGCTTTGACAGCTTCACTATGCTACCATATATCTTCCAATAGTAGCCCCGGTGTTTATTCAAAAAATTATTCGGCCGGCCCGACATTTAAAAGAGACCGGCGGTTGTTGGAGACCAGCTCTTATTCCCTTCTCAGACAGAAGGGACGTTTTGACTTTCTTCCTTCTTTGATAGCATCCGATGACAAAGCATTTTTGACATGAAAAGGGATTTGCCATATGATTTACTGCAGGAGGGTGGTAGCCCAGATGGTACAAAAAGAGTAGTATCGTACGGAAAAGGCGGTGGGTCATTGGAGATCGGTGTTTACAGACCGTTGCTTAAAGGAGACCGGCTACTGTTGGAGGCAGGCGTCTATTTGTCGTGACGTGTTTTCAAACCCGGCGTTTATTAGAAACCGGCGTCAATAAGAGACAGGGCACTACTAGAAGATATACGGTATATAGGCATGTAAGCATTTAGCTCATTATGCTATACTATGTTCACATTCAGGAATATCAAGTTCTCCATATAATCTGTAGTGTTCAAAATCACAGTTGCAATTTCACTTGGTGCTAACAAAAGTTTGCATTAGCCCTCATGGAGGCATTAAACATATATTGTTCTAGCTTTCTCTAGCTTAGTTTTCTACAAAAAGCTAACTATTTTGTGTATTATTAGATACTTCCAGGGAAACGGTGAGCAGGCAATTTATCCTGTTTGACGTTTGTCAGCTCTTATCCACCCGACCAAGTGACAGTGTTGTCCATGACTTCTCTGGGAATTCATGTAGCTCGAGGGCCTACCCATAATCATCACTGTCATTGTCAGGGCAAAGCACAAAACGGCCATTACTCCCTTGCTGAACGGCTGACCTGACCTCCTCACAGTGTCCCTCGCCATGAACATCACTCTGTTTGGCCCTAGTTAATCTCTTATCAGGGAAGTAATAACAGTGTAGATACTGTTATTCTCAGTGGTATTTCATCTTGAGAAAATAAAGATTTATTTGTATTGTGAAGTTGGAATGAGTATAACAATCTAATCTTTAGCATCTTTAAATGAGTTACTGATTCAGTTGAATTAGAAATTTGGTCATTAATATACTGAGCATGAAATCAAAAGTACAAGTTTAAGCGGGATAAAATGAAACGCCCAGGAACGTTACAACCAGTTCCAATATCTGCAAGCATAATTGCTTTGTATGAAATACGGTGTATCATTTGAGACATAACTGTATAGCGTCTAACTTTGCTCAATTTTCTATTGGTTGTTCACAACACATTTGGTGTGCAAATACCTTTGTGCATGTGTTTGTATCAGTGTGATGTATTGCGTGCTGTTATTGTGATGTTATTCCTTTCTAAGGTTCCTCTGGCAAAAAAAGAAGAAATAAACGAATTAAGAGCAATGTGTGATTGCTAGGTGACTAGAAAAAGCCCCCAAACAGTGCAGCTTATTTCAGCTTTACTATCTTTACCTTTATATCTCTTAGTTTATTTTCAGTATGTGCCTGGCCTGCTGTGAAGGCAGTAAAGAGACTATATGATTGACGGCATTCAAATGCAAATCATTCTCAAAAATAGACCTTGAACTCCATCATCTGTGCTGTACAATGAAAGAGGCCACCTAGAATTCTAATAATGAACTTGTGATATAGCCAAAAGCTATACTCTGCAGCTTAGAGTTTATTAATGTGTATTATTTAGTTCTTTTGCTATTACATTTCCTGTAGTATATTCTGCCTAAAAGGGAAATGTCTTTACACAATGCCACTACCGCTTTTCTCTATGGTGTTAGCCAGCTGTGCATACAGCACAGTTCGCCCTTTCACAAGGACCTCAGCATGAAGGGTTTCCTGTGGTGTTCTTTAAACAGCCAGGGATCACTACAGGAATAATGATAATGTGCATCATCATGACTCAAGGTTACTGATAACTACTCATAGTTTCATTAAAACCTACAAATAAAATCCACATGTAAATGCAAATTACTCATCTTTATGGAAAGTTACAAAAATATATAAAATTAGTAAGTGAAATATTACAAGTCAGAGTGGAACTTAAGATTGAGGCCACCACATATAGTAACATGATGTATTTTGCTATTTATTTCTGCTCTCTTACTATTTATATTTTACCCCTGCACTGTTGGTGTAGAGCACCCATAATTTCATTGTACATGTACAACGACAATAAAGGGGCTATTCTATTCTGTTCTATAGCATGCAATTGTTTTAACTAGATGGACTGTCACTTTAACTGACTTTTAATTTATTATTTGAACTCTGTTAGATTTTATTGAATTTGATTTTTGTATTTTTTCATTTATTGTTGTATACGTGTTGGTGTTGTCTGTGCTCGAGTAACTTCTGTAATTGTGAGACATTTGCTGCTGACTATCTTGGCCAGGTCTCCCTGGGAAAAGAGGTTATTAATCTCAATGGGATCTTCCTGGTTAAATAAAGGTTAATAAATAAATAATAGCGGTAACTAAAAAACCTCTACTCACGTTTGTGAAGATTTAAGAAAATGTAATATTTTATTTTTAGCAAGCTTTCCTTGTTGCTCCACAGAGATTTGATCAGGTGTTTTCATATTTCTGTGTGCAACTTTTCAATTGTCTTTTTTCCACTTTCATGATTATTAACTCACAAGATGTTTCAAACCAAGTATTAAATGTTTTATTGCAACAATTTGAAAATGCACCTATACTTTCTCCAATTCAGGAAAAAGATGCAGTGCTGATTCGGAAAGCTGCATCGGATTATTAATAATCTAATTTGTTGCTACTCATAAGTCACTGAAGATTTTAACCTAAGTCAGTCAGAATAACTTTGTTTATAACAGAAAACAGAAAGAGGGAAGAGAGGTATTTTGGCATAAACGTATTGTTCTAAATATATTTGACAGACAGGACTTTTCATTATCATTTTACTGTCTTCAAAACCCAAATCTTAATGTGTTTAGACAACGTTGTTTTAAACTAATTATACACCTGAAATTCCAACTTAAAAGAACACTTTCGCGCTTGGTTTCTTGGTCCCAGTCTACCAAGCCTGAGGCTAACCCGAGGCTGCTGACAGAACGGCCATTTGCTGGCAGTTAACTCTTCCCAGGAAGACAGCGAAGCTAGCCAGCGATTCCCCAAGGGTGCTGAGCTTTGTTAGATTCTATCCACCCTACAATCGTATGTACCTTACACTCTGTGCAGCAGTTTAAGTTTATCATCAAGACTAATATCTGCCATCAAAGAATCTCATCACCAAACTCTAAGTTAGGAGTAGGGCTGAGACCTTTGAGACCTCCCTGGTATATTGCGTGTATATTTAAGGAGAGAAGTAAAGGTCATGAAATGATAACTACCTCAAAGCACAGTATACTCTATAAATGTTTGAAGAGCAAGCAGAGGGAGGCAGAGTCCTTAGTTCGGGGACAAATGTTAGGAATACGACTGCTCTCCACTAAAATTAAATATAGCTTGTCCCAACTACTGCCGGTAGTGTCATCTGTTGTTTAGTTTTTTCTTTCTCAATGGCCAGTTAAAGTAAAAGTCCATATATTTAAGAATACTACATTTTAAATGTTAGTTGTTAGTTAGTTGGTTACTAGCAAAAGTAACGTAGTAATAATAATAATTACAGACTTATTTTTATTTAATAGATTAATAAAGAGCATAAAGATGTCTTTTGCTTTCGATCTAATTTATTTTTGATAATTTTTTAATTGTTGTCGTTAATTATTATTATTTTAATTATTATTAATTTTAGCTTAAAATCAGTTGCCCTTGGAGAGCTTATTCTAATAGATCTGGATTTTCTTGAATTTTTTGGAACATCACCCCCCAGAGGGCTGACAAAATTTAACTGTAGTGGCATTGTTTAAATGTTCAATGCAGCTATTACAGTAGGCGGGGGGGAGGTCATTAACTCCCTTTCCACATTTCTCTTTAAACAATCCCAATGATAACAACAAAATCCAGTTATCCAGGTAAAAAGAAAAGAGAACAAAGAAAAAAAAAAGAATGTGAGATTCCTTAGCCAAGAGAGCAGGAGTCATAAACATGTTGATAGCATAACACGGAGGGGCCCCCTAAGAATCTTTGCCAAGGGCCCCAACAGACTCTAGGATTGCCTCTGGACAGGAAAGCTCATTTCAGGAGGCGAGCTCACAGAGTGAGTTGAGCATTAGAGGGCAAGCAGGTAGGTAAGTTTTTTTTTTTTTCCAGAAGGCGTGTTGCCATGAATAAGATCAAGCTCCAAGTGCAGCTACTGTTTTCATGTTTCAGTCAGTGAAAGGCAGCTTTTATCCAATACTTTTCGTCATTTTGAGGCTCAAACATGTTATAAGTCAAGCTCACACGTGGTTACAAAGGTCCCCAAAGAAAAAAAGATAAAAGCTTAACTGCCCTCTTTTAAATGTTAGCAGTACATTCCTAAGGTGTGTTATAAATAAACATAATTACAGTATTTGCAGGGTCTTATTCTGCACTCAGTCTAACCATGTGCCTTCTTGCTCAACCAATTACAAGGTGAATGACTTTTCTTTACTTTCTTTCTGAAATCCTGGTTAGCAAAACCTCCCAGCTCTGCACACCTGCTTTTCTCATCATTGGCTTTAGTTCCTGAAGATGCTGTAATTAGTTGGAGATATCGTTCGAGCTAAAGGGATCTGGATAAAGCAGATGTTGAGGGGTTTGGAGATCCATGAGGTTAAGGAAAAATGAATACAGATTTAGGCCTTAGGCAGCTTCTCCGCATCCAAGCACTTTTTCCCTTAGTAGAAAAGGTGGAGGATGTCAAGATAGTAAGGAGCAATTTGCTGGTTAAAGTGCCAAATATTACTATCATCTTTAAGTATGTAAGTTCTGGAAATAATGTCTGTGTGTTCAAAAGTATAGGTTAATGGAAAGAGAAGAAAAGGCTGATGGGCTGAAAAATAAACACGTTAAGAAAATTTGGTAGCACATTCAATTACATCTCAGTAATACTAGGGTAACAAGGGGGAAACGGCTAATAACCCAGGGTAATAATCACACAGTTTTTAAGTTGTCTCTGCCCAGTCTCTCCAGGAAGGTCATAGATCTGATCTGCTGACAGCTAATTGTGACAATATCAACAATGAATAAGCATCTTTTTGTATATTCTTCAGTGTTAGATCCCTGATTTCAGTTCATGTAGGTGATAAGGCTTTAGGGGAGCAGGAAGAAGATAAGGTGGAGATGAAAGAAGAGAGAGCAGTGGTGGATAAGGCAGATGAAGAGATCATGAGCTGTAGATGACAGAATGTACAAATCCTATATGGTCATATGGAGTTTAAAAGATCTACTGATGATCTTTAAAATCAAAACAAACGTATAATTTACAGTTTAAAATATTAGGGCCACATTAAGAAAAAAAACCATTAATGTTTATTTTGAGATTGAATCACAATTTTTTTGATTACCGTATAATGTAATTAATGTAACAACAGGCTAAAGAGAGTAAACAGGAGCATTACCGTATATCTTCCATTAGTAGTGGAACGTTGCTCAAAAAAAACCCTCCGCGCTGTGTCTCGTCACTCGGCCAGCTGTTTCCAATTAGCCTTCATCTACGACCAGCAGCATTTAAGCTGGATGTAGCGACCATCAAAGTGGGATTATTACACTGAACTGGAACTGTCGGCTAGCGAACCTGCTAACTGTGATTTTCTGGTCTTTTACTTCCTCTCGAGGAGAGTCGGGCGGAGAGAAGTTTCGGGGAGCACCACTCGTGCACTGGGCTACTACAGACAAGGAGACACTCGGGAGCAAAGGAGGAGCACAATTGGGAACTGCATTATTTGTGAACTGTTGGAATACGTTTTGGAGCACTGTAAGTAAACGCACTGTCTTTTCACCTGAGTCTAAAAACCGCGCCTGGGTCCTCTTTCCGTCTCACTTCCGTGACAATTCCAAGAAGGGAATACAAGCCGGTCTCCAAATACGCTGGTCTCCTTTAAACGCCGGGCCGGTCGAATAATTTTTTAAATAAATGCTGGGGCCACAATTGGAAGATATATGGTAAACTCAAAATACTGCTTTGAGAAAAATGTGTAAATATGGAGATGTCATTTCAAGTCAAACACTTGTCGTGGCTTTTATACATGCTACAAAATGTCTGGTGTAGATGAATTAGTGAAACAGCTTCATCAGCTGTCATATGGTGTGTTGTGACACAACAAACCCCGTCTTTACTGCACGCGGGTGTAACCTCCGTTATCCTTGCATCTGTCCATTGCCGGCTATTTCCTTTTGCACAAATCTGGCCAACTCTTCCAAGTTTGTGTGTTTTGTTTATATTTTCCTTTGGACCAGATGCAGTTTTCTGCACCATCTGTTCAATGTCCTGGCGCTCATCAGCACACTGTGTTTATGTGCTAAATGAGAAATAATTTCTTTGTTACTTAAACAGATACTGAAGCATGAACTAATTTACACATAGCATTCTGTAGGGTGTGTTAATCTCCATATTGCAAATTTCCTCTCAAAATATTGTTTTGACTTTTTTTTCCTCAAAATAGTATTTTAAAGCTTAGCCTCAAAATTTTAACTTTATTCCCAAAACAATCTGTGTTTTTTTCCTACTAGTACTACTAGCTTTGTTTAGGTGTGGGGAATGTTTATTTTGGATTTCCTAGGAATCTAGAAGTTTATAATAGAATGTACATTGCCAGCGGTTTAGACATTAATGGCTGTATGTTGAGTTATTTAGAGGAAACTGCAAATTTACACAATCGTACACAAGCTGTACACTGGCTACTTTACATTGTATCAAAGTGCAATATGTTCAATGTTGTCCCATGAAAAGATATACTGAAAGAAAAAGAAGAAAGGGTTAACAGTTATACTAAACAGGAATGGTTTTACAGGTGGAGGCCACTGACATTTTTTCCTTCCTCATCTATTTTCACTGACTTCTTCACTAGTTTTGCATTTGACTATAGTCAGTATCACTACTGTCAGCATGAGACAATACCACAATGCTACCAATGATGTACAGGGAGTCTATTGCCAGAAGGTTTCCTGTTTCCCCCAGCAGGTTTCGAGGCATGTAGGAGAATAGAGGAGCCAGACAGTTATTCTAGGAGGGATGGAAAGGACTGTAGCAGAATCCATAATCCTAAGCAGAACTGGTACCTCCAGCAGGTCACTGGTGTGAATGTCTCTCACTCAACAATCAGAAACAGACTTAATGAGAGTAGAATGAGCCTCTAGTGGGCCCTGTGCTCACTTCTTAGCACCGTACAGCTCGATTGGCATTTGCCACAGAACTCCAGAATTGGCAGGTCCAACACTGGCACCTTGTGCTTTTCACAGATGAGAGCACCTCAGACTGTCCAGGAGCTCAGTGATGCCCTTGACCTGAGACCTTAGGGCACCATTGTTTGTTTCATTAGGAACATGGCTCAACATTTTCAGGGATGCATACAAGTACATGGGGTCCATACAAACTACTGAGTACATGGTGGTTTGCCGCATTGAAACAGCATTGAGAAAGAAATCTAGTCTACCATAATTTGTTCACTGTTGTGAAAAAAAGGATTTGAGGGGTGTCTTCTGTAGGTTGATAATTTCAATTTTATCAAACTATGTGGCATCTTTAATCTCTAACCCATTACCCAGTAAAGATATACAGGAATATATATATATTTTTAACCTATTGAAATATAAAGTGTTTTCTAATTGTTCCTCTAATTTTTTGACAAGTGTATATTTTGATGGAAAAACTTTTGAACTAGGACTAAGGTTAAATAAAGTAAGGAGTCTAAATATGTGTTATCTGTATCAGCTATGTAGTTTTACCGTAGCTGGTGCAGAGCAGTTATTTGTGTAATATGTTTGTATGAGAGCACAGGGCTGTACAAGCTTGAAGGATGCATCCACTAAAATCAGTCCACCGAGCTGCAACAATTTCAGAGTGGTTTCAAAGTTACCTCTCACAGCAAAACCTTTTGAGAATATGGTCTTTCTTCTTGAAGTTATAAGTCACAACATCTATGAAAGGTTACACCAGGTTAAGGCAGCACGACAGTAATGAGACTGTTCTTAACAGAGTCCCAAATGAACTTTAAATGATCTTTTAGGAACTGCTGACACTGGTGAATGTTCAGACTTTTTACTGCTTGACTTAAGTGCACTTTTGGTACCACTAAACCATAAAATTCAGATCGAGAGGCTGCAGCACTAGGTTGGCATATCTAGGATGTTTCTGTAGTGCTTTAGTTCTTATATAACTAATCTGAAACTTTGTGATCACACATTTTCCTCTCTGTAAACTGTGGCATCTCCCAGGGGTCAGACCTAGGACCTGTCGTGTAATCCACCACTTTTCTTTATTATTTATATATATATATATATTTGAGGCTCAAAATCTGGTTTTAGTGTCAGGCTTACAATTACATTATGATTAGGTTTAGGCTGAGGGTTAGGATTAGACATTTGGGTTTGGGTAAGTGGCTAAGATATGAAAACGAGTGTGTGTGTCATTAATCTAGTTAAATTGCCTCCATACAATCTCCCCTTAGTCTCTTTACCAGTTCAATTCTTTGATGTTCTTAGCTTATCTCAATTTTATTATTTTATTCTAACTGAGCCATTTGTACACATTAGAGCTTTTTTCTTACATTTGGAAACTTTGTAATATATTGTGTTATTTAATTTTGTTCAGTCTGTTTCTGTTCTTATTGTCTCGGAGCAACTGTAACCACATAACTTCCTTGGGGATCAATAAAATAATCTGATTCTGATATATTTCAAATTTTACTTAGGGAGTCAAACAATAGTTTCTTTTGGTTTAAAACTGCACTTGCGGACTATTTTACTCTTTAGTACCTAGTCTTCTCCATCCATTCATTCTCTTCCACTTATCCTTATAATGGATTCACGCCTACGGGTAATTTAGAGTCACAAATTAATCTAAACCTACTAACTGCATGTCTTTGGACTCTGGGAGGAAGCTGGAGTACCGGGAGAGTACCTGGGGGAACACAGGGAGAACATCTAAACTCCACGCAGAAAGATCCCGGCCAAATGGTGGAGTTGACACGATCTGGCCTGGGTCTTTCTGCATGGACTCAAAAAGGACTCAGGACCATTTTGCTGTGAAACAACTGTGTTAACCAACGCACCGCCGTGCTCAGGCGTCTTATAACGTCATTTAATTTTTATATGATAAATTTTACAAATACAGTGGAACCCCGGGTTACAAGTTTAATCCGTTCCAGAACCGAACTGGTAACCCGATCTGCTCATAACCCGAACGAATTTTCCCCATTTAAAATAAAGGAAATGAGATTAATCTGTTCCAGCCCTCCCAAAAAGTCCCCAAAATATCATAAATAATGGAAAAAAAACATGTTTTTAAATAAGAAACAAACATCAAAATACTGTATTAGTAAATATAGTTAAATAAAAGATAAACCAACTTAAGAAAATATAACCATACCTTGGCGGCAGACAATTGCAGTTAACGGAGAGCAGCTGAGGAAGGAGGGAGGACTAGATCTGTACTGGCACGACCTGTAGATGTACGGTACACGTACGGTAAAACTAAAACAACACTTTCTTAAACTTCAAACAAAACTAAAATAGCACTTTCTTAACTACATGAATTGTAAAAAAAAAAAAATTTTCTAAACTTTAAACTTAACCTACGTACACTTAACATTACAAAGAAACGTATGATACATTTTACGATAATCA
>VURO01050469.1:14453-38632 GCA_015108175.1 Pelvicachromis taeniatus | reverse complement strand
TGTGTGTGTGTGTGTGTGTGTGTGTGTGTGGTGGGGGTTATTGCTCTCAATAAACTCAGAGGTCATTCTGTTTCTCCTGAAGTGAAGGCATAGTCATCCTTATTGCTGTCTCTGTCTGTCTCTTTCTCTCTCGCAGACACACACTCACACACACACACGCGCGCGCACAAACACACACTCACTTTCTTATATGTTAAGGAGCATATTGCAGTATCTAAATCTGTAACAAAGCGAGACAGGCAGATCTTAGTTCATAGCAGAGCCTTTGGTCTCAGACTCCTTTCATCACTTCAAGTTGCTCCTCTCTGTCTTTTCTTTCTTCCTCTTCCCATGTTGTTTCGCTTCAGTCTGTCACACTTGCATGCCAGGCTTGCTCAGATCACCATTCCCCTGGTTCCCGCCTGCCCCTCCTCCTCCACCTCCCCCACCTCCACCCATCCTTCCCCTTTCGTCCTCATCATCGCTGTCCAGCTCCTCGCTCTTTCGCTTGCTGTAGCGTTCGTACAGCACCATGAGCACGCCCATCACCCAAGCCGACACCGTGCCGGCCGAGAAGATAACAAAGCCGATGGCGATGAAGAAGAGGTAGTCCCAGTAGCCCAGGCCTTGGTGGCAATCTGCCCGCAACTGCATGCCGACCTCCGCCAACCGCTGGCCAGCCAGCTCCGGAGGGTTGTGGCAAACTGTCTGGCCCTCATCTGGAGGTAAAGGGGAGAAAGAAAGAGAGCAGAGGAGTAATGAGAGAGGAGATTAATGAGGAAAGAACGTATCATAAAAGAGAGCAGCGGCAGAGAATAATCAGTGTGTGGTTGAGGATGAAGGGCAGAGTATCGGGAGAGAAAAGTGGAAAAAAAATGTAATTACTCAGGAGAAAAAGGTATGCAAACATCAAACAAGCAGCTTTTAAAAATGCAGTGATAACCTTTGTGATAAAGGATCCCGAGAGACACTACAGATTTCCTCTGAGGTCTTTGGTGTCTAGGGCACAGGATCATTATTACGCTGCACGCATCCTCATGCACATGCATGCAAGGAAAGGTGACTTGACTGCAAGCCTAGGGCGCATAAACGCTCCCCTACGCTCGTGTACGTGATTATACACTAACAAATCACTATGCACCGGTGAAACGATAAGGAGACCAGTGTTTTCTCTGACACAACATCTGCTGCTCGCAGTGGGGAAGATGACAATCATCTGGAGTAACTGTCATCCACACAGAAAAGCAGAACCACTGACAGTAGATGACTTTTTTTTTATGGGGTTCGAGATTTAACAAAAGAGAGGTCACAGGTTAGGGTCAACTACTGAAGCCAGACCGGTTCCAGTCTCTTCATACGTGCTTGTCCTAGCCTACTTGCATCGGTTCATTCTGCTACAGTGAATTTGCATTAGCATATACAGTACCCTCGCGTATATCAATTAAAATGAACGCAGTGCTAACAAGAGAGAAGGTGGCGGGGACTCGCTCTGCATGCATCTAATAGTGTGATCAGAAACAAGAACAGTATTCCTATCAGTTCATCTGACTTTAGAAGCACGGCTAATTCCCATGCTCCTTCACTCCCACCCTCCCTGCATGCTTGATTGCACAAGTTTTGTGGTGTTTTGTTTTTTTTTCTCTTTCTTTATTCCAAGCTGGGAAAAATGAGAGAGATGAGAGAGCCAAAAAAGAGATAGACGGGCAAGCCGAGACGGGCCTTTTTAAAAACGGGAGCCGAAGAAGAACAGAGAGAAAGATAACGGCACAAAACAGGGACGGAGGAAGAAAAACGCAAACAGATGCACAGAGAAAGAGTGCGCGCACACACTAAATAGGAATCACGAGATAGACAGAACATGGAAGATGAGCAAAGTCTCCGGCAGTCCATTCCTCTGATGGATTATTGCTGTTAACAGTGTTAATTAAACTGCAGTCATCTACCAATGAAGCCAAAGGTTTGAACATGGAAATGAGCAATGGGAAAAGAATGACTGGATATGATCTATACTCCTCAGACTACTTGCCAGGGATTTGCAGAAGCAGCAGTTTAAAGAGAGAACTAAAAGGACGCCCAAATGAACTTCAAACCTTTACGTGTTTTATTCTGCCCAAGATAACCACGAGACACATTATACTGCAAAAGTGCAATCTCTTAGCAAACTTGGTGTTTTGAAAAAGGTTTCCTGAACCCGCTCGGGAGAACTTTCACAGCACATGTATCTGCAGTGGTTTTATGTTTGTGATCAATACAGCGTTGCTTATCACCTCCCCCAGGGGCTTTCTCCCACTCTTGAGGAGAAAAGTTGTGCTGATGCTGTTGTGTCATGTCTGCTGCATGTGTCAATAAAGGAGCGGTATTCTTCTGTTACCTAATAGCTTTGATGTTCTTTTTCCTTTTAACAGCTGTCCGTGTGAGTGCTGCACTATGAGGTCACTGAGTTGGTATTTAACGTCATAAAACAGGTTTAGTGGTCAGAGGTGCACAATTCATCAGTGGCAAATCAACAACTGAGAATAAACCGAAACATATTCTGCATGTAACACTTTTTTTCTTCATCCATTTTTTAAAAATTTCAATCAGAAAATAGAAGCACAGAGATTTTCTTCCCCCTTCTTCACCTGGTCCCTTCCTATTACCTCAGCCCAAACCTGGCACTATAAATGCAGGAAGTGAGGAAGCACTTCCTCCTTTTGCTTCTGGAACACAGGTAAGTAAGGTCAATTCAATGCAGTAATTGAGACTAACAGTTGGAATCAATCAAATGTTTAACTTAAACTTATCAATGTTGATTTTAAACCAAGATGTTATGCGTAATCTGAACAGTGCAAAACATAATCAAACCCGGGATAGCAGATGTTTGCAATATCAGAATAACAATCATAAATGGCTAAATCCAAAATAAGAATGTTCAATAATAACAAATCTAAACTCTGGCAAATGGTCTTCTCACCCACTTTGTCGCAAGACTAAAGACTGACGATTCTGCTGCATGGTCGAAATGAATCATGGCCATTGTCTGTTGCGATTGAGTTTTGATGTCATTCAGTAATTCACTATTATAATGCAAAACAGAAAGTAAATGGGCCATAAATAGGCTGTCTGTGAACCCAGGGGATCAACTCCTTTAACTGCTGCCCAAACCACAGTGCAGCAGGCCACAATGGCACATCTACGGGCGTTGAGCCCACTTGTTTGGGCTGAGTTCAGCCGAGCTCCATGGATTAAGGTCTGACTACCCTTTGGGATCCCAGTATCACCTAAGTAAGGTTTTTCAGGCATGTCTAACTGGGAGAAGACCGGGGACATACTTGAGAAATTCTGCCTCTCGGTATGGTTGGACGAGCTGCAGGAAGAGCCCGAGGACAGCTCAGGGCAAAATAATTTGTGGAGGAAGTCTGGAAGGTTGTATCTGTTTTTATTGTATTATTTTTATCTGCTCATCACTAATCACTCATCCATGCTGGGCTGTCCCTCTGACATCGTCTTCCACTGTTTCTGGGCCGGCTAGCTGGTCTGCTCACTCTCATTACCTTGCCAATCTTGCCTCGAGGCTGGTGTGAGGATTTGTTTTCCTGGGTATATGCACTGAGGTGTTTTCTTTTCTCTCTTGCAATGTAACATTCGTAACCGGATGCTGGAACTGTGAGGCGCAATCAGAGGCCGTGCAAACTCACAACAGCAAACAGGTCCCTCAGGGTATTTGGATCTCGTTTGTTCTTCGTCAGTCAACATTTCATGTGTCTTGTAACAATTCAAACTCTGGTCACAGTTCTTGGCTGCATGCTACTGCTGCCTGCTCTTCTCTAAAGTGGGATGAGAGTCAGTATACTGATTGAGCATGCGCCGCTTGTATTCCTGTGTGTGTGTCTGAGCAAAGTGAACAAACAAGAACACAGTCGCACACTAAAATAAGCCTTCGACAGAAACTCTAACATTTAAACAACAGATAAGCATGAAAATACGATGCATCGGCCATTTATTTAGTGTTAGCTGTGAAGTTAACAATAATCAGGCAGCCTATTAGAAGCAAGAGTTAAGGCTTGCTTTAGGAAAATGTATTCAATTCACATGACTCTCTTTATTGTCTTCCTATTGATTTTATATGAGCAGCCCTTTTCTCCGTGATAAAAACACAAAATGAGAACTGATCACTGACAAAAGGATCATATGACACAGATCAATAAGATTTACTGACAATAACGGCGATCCAGTACTTTCTTTATTCACTTCACTTTCACTACAGCTGTTAGTGAGGACTTTTTTCATAAACACTTTTATAAAGTTTTAGTTTTTTACTTGCAAAAGTGCCCTACTTATGAATTAGCATTGTCATAAACCCCAGAGCCAGAGTTCATGAGTGTCTGTGTACTTGTTTATATTTGATGGGTTTGTCTTGGGCTGGCGGTTCTCACAGGCTTTCCTGCCATCTTTATGTATTGTGCTGTTGTCCCTTGTTTCCCTTTTTACTGGTGTGTTTGTGTGTGGCGGTGTCCTGGTTTTCCTGGGACACCAGCCTGGAGAGTGTGTCCCGCCAGGAGGCCAGCTACACATGGAGAGGACAATTGCACACACCTGCTGCGTATCAGCCTCGTCTTTCGGGAGCTTCTTAACAGAGTGGCTGAGCTCTCGTCGACTCTGGATCAGTGCGAGGCTTCCCGTCAGTTTCCCAGCAAAACTGTTAGTAGTAAGTGGGAGTCTGCCGCAATTGTGGATGTACTAAAGGTGATTTTCCAGGAGGACTGCAGAAACGAGAGGGCAGTGAGCACGTTGTAAATAGACAGTAGGGAGCAGAGACACGGACCACGGACACTGGAGAAGATACAGCGTGGGAATCGGGGACGCACCCTCATCAGGAGCACGCACGGGGATTTATCGCTGTATGATTACTTGCTGCACTGTAAATAAACGCACTGTGTCCTGCATTTGGGTCTTACTTTCCCTGCATGGTTATATAAATGGAAGAAAACTGTATTGCATTTGATTAAAATGAGTAAACATGAACAGACATACAGTGAGGGAAATAATTCTTTGATCCCCTGTTTCATTTTAATGGAGAGAGACAAAATGTCAAGCAAAAAAGAGAAAACACAAAATTTAATAACTGATTTGCAGGTCATTGAGTGAGTATTTGATTCCCTTTGACCCAGCCAGAATTTTTTAATTCCCACAGATTGGCTGTATGCCCACATGACACCCAGATTATAATAAATCAGTCAAATAATTAGAGGCACTCCTGATTTATTTATGACTGCACCAGTGGCTTCTTCCAGCAGAAAAACCCTTCATGTCCCAAAGTTCAGTCATCTCAAACAATCCAATAGTCTAATAGAAGATGTGCATCATGGATGTAAAGTGGTCAGCGAGTGTATATAGCCTGTCATACTTAATCTAAAGTGAAGGGTTCTCCCCATCTCCCTTAGAGATGGGGTGAGAAGTTCGGCCATCCGGGAGGAGCTCAGAGTAGAGCCGCTGCTCCTTCGCATCAAAAGGAGCCAGTTAAGGTGGTTCGGGCATCTGATAAGGATGCCTCCTGGACGCCTCCTGGGTGAGGTGTTCCGGGCATATCCCACCGGGAAGAGGCCCCGGGGCAGACCCAGGACACGCTGGAGAGATTATGTCTCTCGGCTGGCCTGGGAACGCCTTGGTGTTCCCCCGGATGAGCTGGAGGAGGTGGCTGGGGAGAGGGAGGTCTGGGCTTCTCTGCTTGGGCTGCTGCCCCCGCGACCCGGCCCCGGATAAGCGGAGGAAGATGGATGGTGAAGAGTTCTAGACTGTAACATGGTGTACACTGTGCAGGTGTCGTGTGTAAGGGCTTCTGTCAGAAGCAGACCCAAAGCTTGATGTTAAACAAGATAGGTGCAACTTTAATGTGAGTTTTGGAAGAACATGACCACAAAAAGCACTGCAGAGTTGAGCAGGATTTACCAAAGTGGAGCAACAAGTCAAACAAGTAAACAACGAGATAAATAAAAACGCAGGGGATCCCCAAATGTAATAAGGAAATAACTTTTAGAATAAAACAGAGATTAACAGTAACAGGAACAGATTACAGAAGAAGAAGCCATGACAGCAGCTATGCAGGGTGGTCAAACAAACGGGTAATATTGCCAGCTGTTTCGGCGCCGTTCAACAGGAAGACGTCTGAATTTTCGACCGCAAATACATTTATCCTGTACACTTGTGGCGACACTTTGGAGATAATTCACTGCCGCTTCCAATCCCAGATAAGAGAAAATAATGTGAGTGTTACTGGAGAATACAGGAAGAGGTGGCAGCCTGGATGATTCACTCTGCGTTCAGTCTCTCTTCACCGTCTGTTTCCTTGTCACTCACTGTTTTCTCACTCATCCCATCACTCAGCCATCACTCTGGCAGCATGCCCTTGACATTTTCAGTAGTTGTCCCTGTTTTTCACAGTCTCTATTTATCACTGAATTTTGTCTTTAATAAGATATGCGCTGGTACTTTTGGTGGATGCTGTTAAAAAAAAAAAAATTATTATTTTTTAATGTCCAGCACTTTAGCCATTGTAGTCATTCTCTCCGGTTAATATCTAATCTGAAGATTGCTTCATTAAACGTCCAGTTGTAGCACCCATTCAGTACAGATGCTAATTTATTTTAAATGTGAATAAAGGAGTGTTACTTGCAAACTCGTGCTAAAATTTGCCCTTCTTTCCATTTACCTGTGCAGTTAACCTGCTCATTGTCTCATTAAAAGTCAGAGTTCTCAGTTGGTGCAGCGCTTGTAATGCAATTCTCTAAAATGAGACAGATACCCCGAGAGCTACACCAGGGGTATTTTCAGGCTAGGGACTGTGTGCATGTGCATGAGAAAGGCTCTGAGAGAGAGAGAGGACGAGAGAGAGAGAGAGAGAGAGAGTGGAGCACAGAGATAAAGAGATGTGTGCCTATGCTCTTTGTTCCTGCAGAGTACTTTGAGTGCAGTCTAATTCCACCAGTTTCAGGACAGTTACTGCAGCCCTGAAAAATTGACAGTTTGCATGCTCGCTGCACTGCAGTTTCCCCATTTCTCCACCTTAAACAAGCTGCAGCATTACCCTGCAAGGCAAGGCAAGGCGTACACACTCATTATGACATAGTGTGGCCTGAACCAAGTGATTTCATATTGTCCTACGCTTAGATTCTGTGATTTTGCAGTTGGTAAAATGTTATTGCTGTCTGGCTCTTGATTTCCTGCATGGTGTTCATCTGCCTGTTTTTTCGTTACCCAGTTCTTTCTGCTGTGCATGCCACAACGTCACCGTGTTACCATAATATTACCAAAACTGTGGTGCGATGTCATGTGAGTGTGCCGATGAGTGGACACAAATCCCTGAAGTTCAGTGACACCTGGCCAGTGCTTATAAGGATAAAAATATCACAACAGGAAATAAACACAAGCAGTCAATCAAGAAACGCTTTACTGTTAAAAACAGACAAGCAGCTATAAAGGCACACGAGCCCAAGACACGAGTAAGCAGCTCTGTAAACGCCTCAGATCAAGCAGAGCTTCCCAGGAATTGTGAATGGGAACTAAGACGTCCTGTTTCATTGAAAAGAGAATGCACAATTTAGCAATCCAGTGAGCACAGGCAGTGTATGTGTGTGCACATGCATGTGTAATCAGAAGTCATGAGTGTTTGTGAGTGTCAGTCACGGAGACCGGGTGATACAGTCTCAGTGTCGAATCATCAGCTGGGCACTTTCCAGGCTCGGTGCTGACAGGAAAGCGGGCTCATTGCGTCGCCGGAGGTGTTGCTAATGTGGCGATGAGATGCTGCTGGAAAACGACTCGTTGACTTCACTCTAACTCGTGCACTACTCTCCGATGCTCACTCGCATAAGACGGCAATAAGCAGCAGAGTAACAACTGCTTTTTTTTTTTTTTTTGGACTGGCCAGTGAATGCACAAAAAAGAAGACATGCCTGTAGTTTAAAGGACCTTAAGTTATTTTTCTGCATTTTACACTCATGTACGGCATGTTCACATTACACACATATATGATCAGATCTTTGAGGCATTACCCTGCAGGGCCAGAGATGCGATCCTGTGAAACAGGAGCAGAGCTATTTATAAACAGATTAATTACGCCAGTGCACATGGTAATTAGTACAGTTTTGGTCCCGTACATGTGGAAGCTGTAGATACAAGCAGTCTCTAATACCTTCAATCATGGAGAATTAACTTGAGTCTGTTTACACGCTTAGAGGAGGCCACTAATAAAACCAGAGCCTTTAATCAGCTACCCTGATGATGTGTCTCTGACACCCCATTCGTCTGTATTGCTTCTATGACCTCTGACCTCCAGGTGGAGGACGAGTACTAAGAAGAGAATTTGAAGAATCAATAAGATTACAGTGGACAATAATGTCCTTAATACATACTGTCATTCATCTGTCCATCCATTCTCAGCCGCTTATCCTTTTGAGGGTCGCGGGGGGCGCTGGAGCCTATCCCAGCTGTCTTGGGGCGAGAGGCGGGGTACACCCTGGACAGGTCGCCAGTCTGTCGCAGGGCTAACACACATAGGCAGACAACCATTCGCACTCACAGTCACTCCCGCATTCACACCTATGGGCAATTTAGAGTTTCCAATTAACCTATCCCCACAAATCTGTCATTCATTTGTGAAAATTGAAGTTAGTAAAGCTGCAGGTTTTGCAGTATCAGATATCAGATGTTATTTGTTGTGTTATTTGTATATTATCATAATAAAGTTGTTCCGGGAACGTTACTGCAATTCCCCAGCCTTGTTGTGATGTCACCGCCTTTTACTCCGGTACGTAGTGTGCATAGGTTCTTGGTCTGAAAAGTGAAGCCATCTTGGTGTAAAACCTGAATTCTTTCTAATGATTAGCAGTTGTAGATATCAGTTACATCAGTTGTATAGAAGTTTATGAGATAACCCCCCCACTGCCTCAGTGAGTTTATGGCGCCACTCACTAATTTGAAGTGTTTCTGAATACAAAATGATGTTAATTTTGTAAATCACGGCCCCCCCATTAATGACAAGAAGCATGTTAAAGAAAGGTACTTTATGCTACTTTATGAGTGTTTCAGAGTCAGATCCATACTGTTGATATCTGGTATCAAAAGGCTCACATCAAGAGTTAAAAAATAGGGCTTTGCACACACTGTGTGCCTTTGTCCACCTTTCATATACAGTCTATGGAAAATACAAGTTGGCTTGCTCTGTAGTGGAAAGCACCTACATAAAGATGGGGTTGTGGTGGATGACTTCCCTATTTCAGTATCCAGTGGGATCGGAGGAAGGAGGCAGCCGATTGGAGCAGCTGGCAGCAGTGGAGTACGAGCTGACAGAGAGACACTGTAAAGTGCACAATTAATAAAAGTTTTGAGAGCAGCCATATCAGAGTCATGCTCAGTCGGGATCACCCTGTTGGTGGAAAAATATAAATTTGTGCTTCTGTTTTCTTCTGGCATTTTTAATAAGAACAAATAAAATGTTTTCGCAACAGGCTGCAAGTAATAAAGTCCCTGCAGATACACTTCAATACAGGTTATTTGCTGCTGTGTAGACACAACACGGGCTCGTGAGGTAGGCCCATTTTTATTGTTGAATGATTCATAGGTTGGTGTTAAGTTGCAAACAGAAAAAAAACATTCTTCTGAAATTGGTCAGGTACGGGGACATGACTGAAGCTGAGTGAAAAACAGACAAGACAGACAGTTACACAAGATACGCCATAACGATGTATACATAAAAAAATATACATAAAAAAAAACCCGGAGACTCGATTTTTACTGCTTTACCTAAAATGCCGAGACAATTTTAAATCTCCAAATTTCCCAAGTCGTGCTCCATTACAAGCCTACAAAATGAAGCATAAGACATTCTGGGGGCCCTCCCCTCACGGCGGAGCTTGGATATCTCACCGTTTAGCCAGCTAAATGCATCATACTGGGGAAGGCAAAGAAGACTAAGAATAGTTGACCTTTTCTCCATCACATCCACTAGGGCTGAATAACACACGCCTTCACACTCTTCTCAAATATGGCATTAGTCAGATTACCACCATCCTTCTATCTATCATTTCTCCATATGATCCCTTCTTCCTTTGGCAGAGGATGAGTAAGGAGAGAGAGTGAAGGTCAGATAGCAGCAGCTCCATCTCTCTTCCCTTTCCTCTATCTCTTATCAATGCCCCTCTCTTTATCACCTTCCACTTTTCATTCCCGCTTCAGCACGTTTGCATTTTGTTCTCCTCTTCAGCCCCGTTTCACTCATCTTCTACATCCTTCTAGTTCCCTGAGTTTGCTCTGTCATCTTCGCACCCTCCGCTCTCTTTTCCAATTTCATTCTCTTGGCTTTCGTGCTTGGTTTGCCGCACGCACGTGCACATACGTGCAGCATGTACACGCAGTCATGCACATGAACTCACACACCTGTGCTATCTCCCCTCTGTGCCTCAGGTGATCACATCACAAACACACCCACACAAGCATCGCATCAATCCCGCTTTCGAGCTCACACAGTCAAATGCACAGAGACATAAAAATACATGGAGGCTACGCTACTGAAGGAGACCAGTTGAATTTGATATGCCTCTCTGCACCAGATGGGTCTGAGGAATGGTTCCAGCTGATAAATAATGCATCATCTACCTGTATTAAATTGAATCGATGCCTCCTTGTCATAATAAATGTTTTAATGGGTTTGAGTGACAGATCTGGGGCATCGATGATTGGTAAGTATGTTTGCTTTTTACATTTGTTTCATTTTATTTCTTGTTGCTTTACCCAAAGTTCATTTTTAATCTCTTTGCCCGATTTATTATCCTTTTCAGTCCTTTCTCCTTTTGTACTTTCTTCTTTCCTGTATCACTTCAGCTGCTCTCTCTCTTCCCATCTCATCTTATTTCTTCAGTAATTTACGATTCACTTTCATTAAAGTCAAAATCAAGTGCAATTTCTGTGAAACCTAACGTCTTTCTTCCACGGTGACATCTTTAAATTGGCTGACCTCTGTTTGTCTTTCTCGTTTTATAAATATTTAACTCTTGCCCCATACATGGCCCCCCCTGCCTTGGCTTGTTGCCTCTGGGCTCCAAGCCGTCCAGGGGACTGACGAGCAGCCAGAAAATACTTTCCCCAACACTGGAGTCATAACACTACAAGCTCTGCCAGCCTGAAGGCAGGACAAGCCACTCAGAGTCTGTGTATTTAGCTGAGACACTTGTCAAATATCACCCTACAGTGAGTACAACAAGGCATTGAACAAGCTCAAATGTTATTATGACCAGAGGAAGTACATTCCCCGAGTACTGACAACTTATAATAGAGAATAGAGATCAGAGGATGACAGGTAAGCCAGAGTTGTTGGTACACATGATCGAACAGACAATGTCATACAAAAATCCTCCTGAACATACGTGTTTCTTTTTGATTCATTGTCATGACAAACAAGACTAATCCGAGACGGCACACCTTCAATTGAATGAAGTCCTTGGATCCAGATTAGTCTCCGCTATGTTCTTCAGAGCAGCGATGTGATGGCTCTGTTTTTTCTTTTCAGTTTGATACGTGGTGGTAAAGAAGTGATGGATATCTCCCACCCTGCCCTAAAAAGGTTTCTGTATCCAAATCGAATTCATTTCTATGTAGAGCCAGGCTCTACCGCCAGTTTCACCACCAGTGAAACTGTAAGCTACAAATTCATTGATAATCTTAAAAAAAAAACAAAAAAAAAAACAAAACTGCTAATAAAGAAATAGATAAGCAGAAAAAAAATCCCATTTCCTCTTTGCTGGAGGTAATAAACGAGCCCTTTATGCAAACGGTGGAGCTTTAACATCAGCTGCTTTGACATGTGATTCAAAGCATCATTATCATCTGCACCGACACGCTGTGAAGTGTTGCAAAGGGAACGAATGAATTATTATCACTATTCGCTGTTAACTTTGCCTGTGATGTAAGAAGTCATGTCCACGACTGACAAATGTCTCCACACTGCAGAGTTTTATGTGCATGACGCAACAAAGTAACAAGCTGAGTTTATTTTTCTACCCACTTGTAACAACCGAGGCATGCAGAAGAGCATCACTGAACGACACGTCAGACCTCGAAGCGGCAGAAGACCACGCTGGGTGGCGTGCCAATCAGCTAAGAACAGGAAACTGAGGCTACAGTTGACATCAGGCCTCGCCAAAATTGGACAATAGAAAATTAGAAAACGTCTGGTCTGATAATTCAATTTCTGCTGCAGACGGTAAACATGAACACATGCATTCGTCCTGACGTGTATCAACAGTTCGGTGTAATAGTGCTGGGGAAATCTTCTTGGCCCCCTTAGTACCAACTCAGCATCATTTCATTGCCATTCTTGACTAATGATTGCTCTCCATCTCTTTATTACCACAGTGTGCCTTTGTTCTGATGTCCTGCAGAAAAATACACCATGTCACAAAGTTCAAGTTGTCTCAAAATGGTTTGTTGAACACGGCAATGCACGATACTCAAATGACCTCCACAGTTTCCAGATGTCAATCCAACAGAGCACTTTTGGGATGTGGTGGAACGGGAGATTCACAGCATTAATGTGCGACTATCACGACAAATCTGCAGTAACTCTGTGACGCTGTCACATCAACATGGACCAAACCCCCCCCCAGGAATGTTTCCAGCACCCTGTTGAATCTATCCCATGAAGAATTACGGCAGATATGCAAACAAAAGGTGTCCCAACGCAGTGCAAGCAAGGTGTACCTAATAAAGTGATCAGTGAACGTAAAACCAAATAGCTGAAAGATGCTAGCATGCTTCACAGAGCTGAGGAAACTGCTGAGTTAAGTGATAAGTCTATGTCACTGTGGCAGGGGGCAGTTACAACAGAGCTGCAGGAAAGAAGACTAACAATGCCACCTGGGGATTTTCAACTCATTAAATATTCATCTAATAATCCTAAATTATATCAACAATTAGTAATCAAAGCATGCAGAATTGTTGGAGGCAAGGCAGAGCTGTGACAAGTGAATTTCAATAGTTTATTTGCACAAGTTGATCACTCAAAAATAAGAGAACCAACAAAAGAAAACGAGTTCAAAACCAAACAAAAACCACACAATTTGTTAAAATATTACTTTTTTTATAATATTTATAAAAGAAGGCAACTACAGTCACAAAGCTAAAAATAAATAAATATTGAAGTACCACTCCAGCCAAACTAACTAATTAATACAACTAGCTGGGGGCCACTTGGGGAGACAATCTACACTGAGAAGAGCTCACTAATGTGTCTGTGTGCTTTAACTACCAATTTGCAAAATAATTAAGGTTTATTAAATTAGTATTTCCTGGGGTGCGACTCTCCAGGTGGTGCTGCTGGGCTTCTTCCTTCCAGTTCTCTTGTTACTGACCCCCACACCACCCCACCCCCATTATGACAGAACTCCCTCAATTTAGAGTCTAAATATGATACATGATTAATTAAAAGTGTCTCTTGCTTCATTTTAGACCCTTTCTAACAATATCATTTTTATGTCACAATTTGTCTCACACCATCAACCATAAAACGCGACTGCGTGCACCTCCAGCTCAGCCTCGCTCTCTGCGACAGAGACTTTCCTGACTGTTTGTCTCTTTGCTTTTTTCACGACTTTGCTAAAGAAACACATCCACTCTGTCGTTGCGTCTCTTCGTTCAATCACTCTGTCGCTCTCTCTGTTGTCGTCTTTATGTTTTGTGGCTGCCAAAGTCAAGTCATGTCAGCCTTTGTCAGTGCGAACATAACACTGGGTGACTTTCTTAAAAAAAAAAAACGACGAGCATGTAAACGCCTAACAATGACAAAAAGCACAACATCTGCGACAGAAACACAGAAATGATCAAAGCAGACTAAATTTGGTTTGAATCCCGGTAATAATTATAACCTTAAACATCATCAGCAGCAATATGAAACTGTCCTGAATTAGTTATTGTGTGTGTGATTGAAGATGAACTCTCACAAGCATACACACTTGCATGCACCTGATTCATATTCACACTGAGAGGTACCGACAGCTGGAGTCTCTGTGCTTTAGACTCACAGCCCTGCAGTCTGATCAGAAGGCATTCACGACCACGCGAACACAACTGCATGCTCTAACACACACACACACACACACACACACACACACACACGCTCGCTTGACCCGGTTCACTTCGTTAAACTGGTTACGTGTTTGTTTATGAGTGCCACGTTCACACTTGATTTGTCAGCCTGAGCGATGGAGGGTGTGCGATATGTGTTCCTCGATGAACAAAGTCCAAACTCCACTGATCACGTTTCTAACTTTTATAGAGCGAATAAGTGTCATTTTATAATTACTAGCCATTACAGGTGTGAGTGTTTTTAAGGATTGTGTCGCTTATCGGGTCAAATAATCGTGCATGTGTGAAGGTGGATAACAACTTTGGGTACTTGCTGTCTTTAAGTGGCCTTCCACTAAAGCTCTGTGTTCCTTAATACTCAAATTTCCCATGGGTCCTGGCCTGAGGGTCCCCTGTAACCTCTAGCTTCCACACTAAGTGGGGTGAGTCACTCTCTTTCTCACAAACACACACGCTTCACACATGTGCGTGTTGTCCTTAGTAAGAGCACAGTAGGCCAATTTTTTAGAGCATCATCATTAACCATCTGGACTGAAGGGCCAACAAATACAGCAGTGTGAGTGCCAGTACACCCAAGTGGACACTTTGTTTGCGTGTGTGTTCATGAAAGTCTGTGTGTGTATGTGTGTGTGTGTAAGCAGGAGAGGTTAAAAAAAAGGTACAAAAGGACACAATCATCCTCTTAGCATTGTCTCTGCCTTCAGGACTCAGATAAACAAAGCGGTGACATTGATGGGATGAACACCAGCTGTAAGACAGCAATTCATTGTCACGAGCGATAACCCGGCTCACCTGCTTACAGTTAAGCTCAATTAATCTTTACGAGCAAAGACCACCTGAGCTTGTCCTCTCTGAGAAGGTCACAAGTCCACAAGTCCTTTGTGGGCCATTCTCCCTCTGTGTTTAAGGGATTTTACAGCCGAGGTGCTAATGCCTTCCAGGTAAGAGCAACACGAGGCTGCTTATTTGTTGGGGTAAGCTTGAGGTATTGTTGAGACGCGAAGGGCAGTTTGGAGGGACTGTGTTGCAGAGATCAGCATGGGAACAATATCTTCAGATTGCTCTGACTGAGGTCAAACTATTAGCTCTGGAGCATCTCTGTGTGTGTGAGTGTGTGTGTGTGTGTGTGTGTACATATCAGAATAAATGGAGAGCAACAAAGCAATAAGTGGCCCACCATCAGCTGGCCACAGCTGATGAAACCTTTTGACTCAAGATCTTAAAAGTAAGAGTAGTTTATTTTCTGGGAAAGAGTACTCCCACGCACAGTGACCACCTGACTTTTGTCAAAAACGAATATGCCTATATGGACCAATTTATGTGCTGTGCTATGTTCTGTGTCAAAAGTACATTACAATTTTTAAACTGTTTAAAAGCATCATAAATGCTCCTGTGTGTATACATACAACCTCACCTTGAAACTTGTATCCCTCTATCTGCACCCAAAGGCAGAGGTCCTCTGTGTCACAGTCGCATCTCCACGGGTTGCCGCTGAGCCCCAAAGATCTAAGAGCGGGCAGGGCGATCAGGCTGCTAATGTTGAGGGTCGTCAGGTTGTTCCGGCTCACATCGAGCACCTGCAGAGCCATGTTCTCTGCGAAGGCATCCGGGTGGATCTCCCCCAAACTCGGGTTATCCGTCAGCCGGAGCATCACCAGAGACGCGAGGGGCCCGAAAGTCCGGTCCTCGATCTGCAGCAGGTTGTTGAATGACAAGTCCAGATAAGCGAGTTTCCTCAAGTTCCCGAAAGTGGACTCTGAGATTTCTGTCAGTGAGTTGTTGCTACAATCCAGATAGACCAGATCGGAAAGGTAGTTGAGCTGCAGCGCCGGTAGGTCCCCGATGCGGTTGTTCGAGATTATGAGCTGCCGGGTGGCCAGGGGGAGGTCATTGGGAAACTGGGTAAGATCCTGGCCAGCGCACTGGACCACCAGCTGGTCGTCGCACACGCATCTGTCAGGGCAACCGGCAGTGAGAGCCGGTGAAGGGGCCACCCCCATCACGAAGATAAAGAGGAAGAGGAGTCGGAGGGACTGGGCACTGGGCTCGGGCAAGAGACGCATGACGAGGCCGCCCAGAGCGTCATGAACTCGGGCTGAGCTGGACCAGGGCTCTCCGGCGCTCTCCGGGCATCCTGCATGGGTGTACGTAGCTGGGAGAGAGGCGATGAGAGTCTGGCTGTCGCTGCCTGAAATCCCGGCTGCTGTTTATATCCAGGCTCTTTCTCTCCTTCTCAGAAAGACTACCGGTCAGTCACTCACACGCACCACGCACGTTGCCACCAGACATCATTTCAGAAGGTGACCGCTTCTCAGGGTCAGTGGGTGAGACTTGTGTGCAGGTTATCGGACTTTGTCCCACCTGAGGAGACCACAGAACCATTGAATGTTGTCGATCACCCCCTCCGACTCTCATCTTTGTGAATTAGTCGACTCCATCGGAGAGCATTCTTTATTTAGTTTCCAAACAAATACCATGACTTAAAAAAAAATCCCTGAATCCTGGACGCAGAGTCCACAAAATTTACTCCGTGGAGACGCACTCTGCTCACATGTGTCCTTATCTGTGTTTGTCTGAATGATGTGCGCCACCGTCCAGCAGGCAAGTCGTGTTTTTCCCTCAGGAGTGCAAATGAAAGTGCGTCCTTCCACTGCGCTCATTCAGCCCTGTGTGACCGTGGCTCACTGCTGCGCTGTACTGATGCTGTCTCGCTCTGCGCGCCCTCCCTTTCTGACTCTCCATCCGCGCGTATACTGCAGCCTCGCACACACAAAAGTCCGCTTTGTGGTGTGTGTGTGTGTGTGTGTTGGTTAGGGGTAATTTGTAGTGGTGACGTCAGCAGGTGTTGCCCGCTTTAGAAACCCAGGCGTCCAGAGAGAAAACCGTCCGACCATCCACAGAAACTCGAAGAAGGAGAACGGTTTGTGCCCCTCTCCTCGTGCCCGTGTGTGTTTGCGCGTGTGCGCATAAAATTATATATTTTTTATTTTAAACTCAATCACAATCTTGTCTGAAAGCAGCAGCCTCTTATGCACAAATTTAACAGACCTTATCTCATGTGGTCCACTGTCTAATGTCTCCCTCGTCTCTTCCCCCAGCGGCTTGTTGACAACATAATGCATTCAAATTGGCTTGTGTGCGCGCGTAGTTATTAATTTTTTCCGGCATAGTCAGATTTTAATTTGGTCAGGCAGTGAAGTCACACACTCCCTTATCCACATGCCACACGTATTGTTGTCTTGCAGTTGGAAGGAAGTTGACAGGATGTTGACTGTCACCTTCCGTTAGTGTCATTCAAAAGTTCACTTTCAAATGGGAGATGAATGGAGGAAAGGTGTAATGCAAAGCTATGTGACAGGTGTCAGAGATGTAAATAGTACGAAAGTCAGAGAAATGAGGTCAAAGGCTCTTTTGTTAAGGGGTCATAGAGGTCATTTGTCATGGAGTAGATCAGATTAGAGCTGTGGACTTTATCAGTCCCACTGTAGTGAAACTGGCCACAGCTCAACTACAACTTCGCCTACTATTTACCTCAAAACAACCCAAAAACAAACAAACCCTAAATTTTAGTTTGCACAATTATACTATACGCATCGAAAGGAGCCAGTTAAGGTGGTTCGGGCATCTGATAAGGATGCCTCCTGGGCGCCTCCTGGGTGAGGTGTTCCGGGCATGTCCCACCGGGAGGAGGCCCCGGGGCAGACCCAGGACACGCTGGAGAGATTATATCTCTCGGCTGGCCTGGGAACGCCTTGGTGTTCCCCCGGATGAGCTGGAGGAGGTGGCTGGGGAGAGGGAGGTCTGGGCTTCTCCGCTTGGGCTGCTGCCCCCGCGACCCGGCCCCGGATAAGCGGCAGAAGATGGATGGATGGATGGACAATTATACTATCAGCTATTCCATATGTCCAAATTCAAATGAAGCATGATGCCCATTCATTTTTTTCCTTACAGGGAACATTGTTTCACCCATAAAACATGATCGCTATGCCAACATGTCAGGACTTCGTCATTTGAGCTAGTAGCATAGTTAAACCACAGCAGGAGCTTAAACGTGCACATAAGTAGTAGCTGGTTGTGTTGGTCAAAGGTGACTGCTATCAGGAGCCTGCTGCTTGAAATTATTTGTCTTCATAACTGAAAACATGAAGTGCGTGAAATGCCACCTTCACTATGTGTCATGGTCCTGGGTCTCCTGACCCAGCCTTTTCAGTTATTGTTCTTTTCTGTTCTGTTCTGACCCCTAGCCCTTATGTTCTCTGTGTCCCCTTGGTCTTGTGTTTGGCCTTCCCCTCCACTGGGTTCTGTATTTTGTTTTTTTTGTTGCTCCTTGGTTTGTTCTGTTTTTCTAGTGTGCTGTTTTTAGTTATTATATCCCATGCGTTGACTGTTGTGTTTTTGTGTTCTGCCTCTGTGCTCTCCCCTGCCTGTGTTCCCTCTGTAAGGTCCCCGTGTGAAGCTCGTGTCTCTGTCTTCTCTGTGCTTTTGTGTTTCCAAGGTCTTGTCTCATGTCAGTGTTTTCTGTTTTGCTTCCCTGTGCTCGTCAGCCCTGATGTTTCCCAGCCGTGTTCACCTCCTGCCTCTCGTTTCCCCTCGTTATGTCCTGTCTGTTTAAGCTCTGTGTTTGCTGCGCTTCCCTGTCGCGTCGTTAACGTCTCTACCCGGATGCTGTGTGCCTCCTTGTGGTTCCATGGCTTTTCCTGGTTTGTTTTTGTATTTTTTGAGTCGGCAAATAAAGCTGCCATTTTTTTGAGTTCCACTCCTGTCTCCCGTGAAGTCTGCTTTTGGGTCCTTTTCCTCGTTCCTGCCTGCACACAGCCAGACATGACACTATGAACATTAGATTTTTGGGATAGACCTCTATGGCCTAGTTCATTTTGGACATTCTCAAAATCACACACATTAAAACAAAGGTTGAGAGTCTGTCAAGGATGCTGAGGCTGGACTCATAAGCAGGACTCCAACTGTGCAATCAGACAGGGGTTTATTTACACTCCAGTGATATGTACATATATACAGTGATAGGGGAAAAAAGGGTCCAGTGTTCCAAGGGAAGGTCCGGGGCTGGAGGGGGAAAACCACTCTCACTCAGGTTGGATCCAGGGAAAACAGGCACAGGTCCAGGGAGGTCTAAACAAGGAGATAGAGAAAGGTATATAGTGCACAAAGGAACACAGGAAAGTGCGAGAGCCAGGCTAAGTAACACAGGTGAGTTTAACGTTCCAGCAAGGACCGGTGCTCCAACACGGCTTTAAATCCCACTGAGCTTCATCAGCTGATGATGGGCCGCAGGTTTGTGTGCGTGGGTGGAGGTCAGGGTTCATTGATTGGTAAACTCCCTGGTGGCGTTTTTATTGCAATCAATAAAGAACCTTAATCTTGCTTTAAAAAAAAAACATCGGAAACTTTAACATATTTGAATGTAGGGGGTAAATGTGAATTTTCAGGAGCCAGTTGGATCAGCATAAACACCAACACCTTTAAAACTTTAAAATTAGTCAATTATTTATTTAAGAATAACAAAAAAAAATGACAAGCACAGTACTTATTTCTTCGTTTGTGCTTTCTCATTGTTTTCCGTCTGCATTCAGAGCTACTGTCTGAGAAATCTGTCGACTGTTATTCATCCTGAAAAGTTTATTCTCCGAGAAACCCATGTTCACCTTTTGTAGTAACGTAAAATTTCATCAAATATAGGAAAACAAGAATAAGATTGTAACTCTAATTAAAACAGTATTTAAGACAACTGACCTTTATTTCACTGCTGTGGGGGAAAAAAGGCTTGAAATCTAAAATCTAGCCTAGAAAGCATATTTACAAATGCCAAACTACCGTGTATCTTCCATTAGTAGCCTGTCTCTTATTGACGCCAGTTTCTAATAAACGCCGGTTTGAAAACATGTCATTGACAAATAGACGCCGGTCTCCAATAGTAGCTGGGCGACCTTCGACCCGGAAGTCCTTCCGCGCTGTCATCGGTCCTCCCGCGTCTCATCACTCGGCCAGCTGTTTCCAATCAGCCGTCATCTACGACCAGCGGCATTTAAGCTGGATGCGCGGCGACCGTCAAAGTGGGATTATTACACTGAACTAGAATTGTCGGCTAACAAACCTGCTAACTGTGATTTTCTGGTCTTTTACTTCCTCTTGAGGAGAGTCGGGCGGAGAGAAGTTTCGGGGAGCACCACTCGTGCACTGGGCTACCACAGACAAGGAGACACTCGGGAGCAAAGGAGGAGCACAATTGGGAACTGCATTATTTGTGAGCTGTTGGAATACGTTTTGGAGCACTGTAAGTAAACGCACTGTCTTTTCACCTCAGTCTAAAAACCACGCCTGGGACCTCTTTCTCTCTCACTTCCGTGACAATTCCATCTGAGAAGGGAATAAGAGCCGGTCTCCAACAACCGCTGGTCTCTTTTAAACCCCAGGCCGGCCAGATAATTTTTTGAATAAGCGCCGGGGCTACTAATGGAACACATACGGTATTCTCTTTACCTTCTGGTTTCCAACCTGGAGTCACGACTGCTATGAGTAGGTTGAAGGCGAATAAATGATCAAAGTTGGATAATTGCACAGCCCCTTCAGATGATATTTTCTCTAAGAAAGCAAAGTCAGTGGAGTAACATGCGGCCAGAGGAGACAAGCAGGCGCTGCTTCATAATAAGAGTTCACACAGATAACAAGCTGTAAAATATTACAGCTCTGACACCTACATCTTTTCATTCCAGAGCTGTTGTGGTCCAGCATGGTTATCTATCTCCAGTCTGATGTATGATTATTGAAGTATAGCTCCACCGAGCCCTGAGTGGCCTGGAGAAAAATGAGCCTATTTGATCAGTGTCGGTTTCTCTCAGCCTGTCTGCTCCCTCTGTCATGGGTTTCTGTCTAAATGGCCCAGCTGGATCGTGTTCGCGGCTAACTGCCTTGGTAAAGCCTGGTGATCAGAATCCTTAATGTGACTTTCCTCTCCCGACTGCTCGACATGGTGTCAGCTTCCAAAGATGCTTGTGTACATCCATGTGCTTGGATGTGTGCGTGATGCTGAGTGTACATCATGTGTGCAGGCTACCTGGCATCTGATGTCTCGTCTCGTACGGTCATGTGAGAGCAGCACGCGGTCTGTGTCATGCTCGTCTGCATGGATGTTCCCGGCCTTTGTGACAGTGCACCTGCGTGGAGTGTGTGAGCGTGTCTTTATTTTTTAATAAGGGTGTGTTCAGTGTCAGCTGTCAAGTGCCAGACACACCGTCTGATCCCCAGCCCGAGGAGAGGACCACCTCTACCATTAGAGGTGTCACTCACCTTTCCCTTCAGATCCACTACTTCACATCTTTTTGTTTTTCTTTGGAGAAATTGCTGGACTAAATAATGACAAGAGAAATTGTTTCTTTGTTTTGGAACCGCTGAATATACTCACTTACTTTTCTCCAGCATGTAGCTATAACCCCACTCTCCCTTTCTCTGTTTTTGCGGCTCAGTATGACTGTAACTCTTCTCCCAGTTTGCACAGTCTCTCAGGCTATAAGGCCGAGGCGCTTTATTTTCAGGTCGTGTCCAAGTCCATCACTTTAATGTAACTGAGCCAAGAGTACAGTCGTCCATCAGTCACACAGACCGCCTCCATACTGGATGCTGTGGATAGAGAAGATTAAGTATAAAGAGACCGAACATGTGGACATTACATTTTATTTACAGCCTGTAATGGCTCAGCATGGCTATAAAGAAGACTAATCTGAAAAAGGTCAGAATCATATTTTCATGCAAAGTGCTGTCCATTTGAAGCATTTGAATACTTAACATAATCCTGTGTTATATTAACATATTTGCGTATTTTACAGTTCAAAGGGATCTTTATTTATATTTAGCGCTGCTTTGGTGCAGCTCCTGTCAAGACAAATTAAAAAAAAAATCTATTTCACTCCCTTTCTCCGTCGCTTCAAAACAGCCTTTACTGCATGTTTCTCACAAAAAGGTTTGAGTGCGCTCACAGCCACAGATGTGTCCCTGCTCTGGTCGTACTATGAGTATTGGCTCTCTATTACATCACAAAGAGCCAAACACCACAAATGAATCTGGGTGTTTAGAGCACTCATATGCTGACCTTATAATTAGACATGTGAAAAATGAGCATAAAGATATCTTTGTCCATTATTGTGAACATATACAAACAGCTGACTGCTTATAACTATGTTCAAGGTTCTCCAACATGAAGGCTCTTCTGGCTCGCTCAGGAGGTAGAGCAGGTTGGTGGGTCGCTCCTCGGGTTCTCCAGTCTCCATGTCAAAGTATCCTCCATCGTTGCGTGGGTGTGTGTGTGTGTGAATGTCAGACAAGGTGCGTTTAGAAGGGTTCTTGTTTGGATGAATGAGGATTGTAGTAAAAAGTGCTTCGAGTTCTCAGCACTCAGACACGTGCTGCATGAGAAGCCGACTGGGCGATGTTAGCGGTATGTTTACTTATTTTCCAAGGTAGACTTGAGTAGCACTGGGGGTGTGGATACTTGCTGGATCAGGATTCAAACACCTGATTTATTCCAAAAACAGTAATGTTTTCACTATACTATCCAGATGCATGATTAGCACCAGAAAGGTATCAGGGGCTGAAGGATCAGCTGGAGCAGATGTTCTAGTCTATAATGGTCCCAGTGGAAAAGGAAGGGTCAGGCACCCAAACTGGAGGCGTGACTCCAGCAGATTCCAAAATCCAGTGAAGAGACAAACTCCAGATGCAATGTTTCAATCAATCAATCAATTTATTTATAAGCACATTTAAAAACAACAGAGGTTGACCAAAGTGCTGTACACAGTAAAAAATAGAAACAAACACACACAAAGAACAAAACAGAAACTCAGTCACAATTAAAAGCTGGAGAGTAAAAACGTGTTTTCAAACGGGTTTAAAAATGTAAAGTGTTGGAGAGATCCTAATCTGAAGACGGAGGCTGTTCCAACGTTTGGGCGCAGCAATCGCAAAGGCCCGGTCTCCTCTGTGTTTAAGCCAACTCATCAGTTGACCTGAGAGTTCTGTTTGGAGTGTTTTAGTTAAAAGATGGGAGACGTGTGATGGAGCTAATCCATTTAGAGACTTAAAAACAAGCAATAAAATCTTACAATCAATTCTACAACGTACTGGAAGCCAGTGTAAACGAGCTCGTGTTTACGAGTGCCCGTCAAGAGTCGGGCTGCAGCATTCTGAACAAGCTGGAGACGAGAGAGCAGAGCCTGGCTGGTACTGACATGAAGACCACCACAGTAGTCAGGCCTGGATGAAATAAATGCACGGATCACTTTCTGGAAGTCAGCAGATGACAAAAAGTTCTTAGTTTATTTAATGTTTAATATTCCTGCTTTTCAAACTTCATCTGTGGAACTCAATTCCAAGTCACGTGAATCCTGCCGAGGATATAAATCTTTATAAATAAATCACATACGCAATCATTTCAGTTTTCAGTTGTGGGATACTAAACAATGGCGCTCTCCTAAGTGCACAAGGATGAAGCATGTGGGATCGAGTAAAAATAGATTAGTGTCCATGTTCATTTTAATAAATGCACGTGGAGCCAGCGCAGCAGCGGAGCTCACAGATACAGATGGAAATATCTCAGCAAGTGGGCTGTCATGAAATTTTAAACAGACATTTGTGAACCCCACATTCACTACGCTTCTCCTCTTTCTCATCATTGTGTGACTTTCTTTGGTTTTTGGAGGGGTTTTTTTGTAAAAATATAGAGCTGTTCCAGATGTTTCCCTTACTGTGGATTTTTTTTTTTACACTTCTGTTACATTTTGATGCGATTCTGTTGGCAAGCAAAAGCAGGTTTATCAATCTGTAGTATGATCAGAGCATGTTTATCCACTCCACCCTGCTTCTATGCTCAGTGGGCTCACATAACATCCTTCTCTGCCCCCCTCACAAATCAGGATCACCTGAAAACACATCTGCTCTCATTTTCTTTACCTCATCACTCTTTTTTTATTGCACACATTCTTACACACACACACACACACACACACACACACACACACACACACACACACACACACACACACACACACACACACACACACACACACACACACACCGTA